>BQNB010160024.1:0-14848 GCA_026074375.1 Tanacetum coccineum | reverse complement strand
TTGATCATAGTAAAAATCAATTTTTGGAAATGAAATGAATAAAAGGGTACGTTTGGGGTTCGAATAAAAAGAAACAAGGATAATGTTTTGTTAGTTTTGATATTGTGTTCGTGATGGTTGAGAAACATATATTACTAGATAGATTATTTAGTATAATAGCTTGTATCGCTTATTTTGTGGGCTTTTCGTGACTTATTTTGAGCTTGTATGCTAACGCTACTTTAAAATCACAAGAGAAGTAATTTTGATTATTTTCGTGGTATGTCGTATGTTCGTGGACTATTTATTTAGCTTATGGTAGTAACCAAATACTATACATAGCGCACTAACTTATTTTTAAGCTTACGGACTTGATGTTTGAGCTCTTGGGCTCTCGACCCATTAGGTACAAATAAGCCGTGGCTTATTTGATGGCTTATTGTGGTCTGTGTTATTTTTTACTTATTAGTATGAGCTTATGTATATAAATGGACCTTAGTTTTGGGCTTGGATCGTATTTTAGACGTATAAATACCTTATTGGACCCTTGTTGGGCCTTAAAGCCTAATAAGAGATATTTAGTCATTTTAAGAGTTTTTGACGAATTTTTGAAAGTGAAATGTATTTACGAAGTGATATTGAATGTTATTTTGGGAAAAACTTATTAGTAAACGTTAAAGATTTAGATTTTGAAATTTTGTCGAAAAGTGTCGAAATGGTGAAAAGGGTTGAAATAAAGGTTTAAAACCTTGGAAATCGTTATATAAACGTACAGGTCATGTCGAAATTTCGTAAAAAGTTTATACTTGGAAAATTTTACTTAAGAACATGATTTTGGTTTTAAATAATAAAATATTATTTTATTATTTTAATAAATTCACTAAAAGACAAAAAATATAATTTTTCTCGAAACTTCTCTAATATGCTTTTTATGAGTAAACATTTTATTTTCAACAATATTATGATTATTTTATGGAAACTAAGAGTACCAAATGGACTTATCGAGATATATTTATAAATATTTATTATAAATATTTACTTATATTACTTAGCTATTTTCTTTAAATGCTATAAGTATGTATCATTAAGCTATGGGATTGTTATGATTGTTGGGATAAGTCGTTGACCATCACACCACTAGATTGTTATGGTTAATTGTACAACGCATCTAGCCTCTATGCATCAAACGTGAAGACTGTTTTGGAAATAAATGATTTAATGGGACATTAACTGGACTAGGTCGTGTGCGGACGTCGTTGCATTTGCTTGTGTGATTGAGATTTGGTTGCTTAAGACTTGCTTGAGGTGAGTTCTCGTAGCCCCATTTTTCTACTGTTTTTTCGTTGGGGGAAAATGATACTCAAATGTGTTTTGAACTGTTTTGAAATTTGACTGTGCGAAACATGGTTTTTTTTGGGACAATTATGTGCTTATGATTGCTATGTGAATATACATGATGTGATTTTACTTGCGTGTACTGTGTTTGGCACGACAAGGGTTTTGGTTTTACTTGCATGTACTGTGTTTGGCATGCAAGGGTTTGGGTCCTGCCCTAATATAGTGCTCCAGCTGGTAGGCCCTTTAGGTGCGTAAGTGACATATTTGCTACCTGACTAGCGGTGATGCTAGGGCATGGTTCGACTAGCGGGTAAGCTAGGTCGAGTTTACATGATTAGCGAGGATGCTAAGTCATGGGTGATTCTCATATATTCACTATCATATTGCACTTTTGTCCACTGTTTTGAGTTATTGGCACAACTTTTGGGTTTAAGGTCAAACCTACGAGCTCACCAACATTATTGTTGACGTTTTCGAGTATCATTTTCAGGTGAAGTGAAAGATGAATAGTTGGTGATATGTGATAGCAGGCTTAGGAGTATCCCGTGTGGATTTTTCATGTGAAGCCTTGCTTGTTTATTTGTTTGGTTCTTAGTATTTGGAAGTTTCGGTTTAAGTTTGGATTTGGACCCTTGTGTGGGCATTTGGATTTGTAAGAGATTTTGGATTTAGTTATGATTTAGGACATCACTCAAGTTTGTTCAGGATGGATGGTCTTCGTAACACTTGAAGTTTATGCATTGTAGTTTTCTCTATATTGTATCTTGTGTTATGATTGATCATTATGTTGCATTCTCGAGTTTCCGCCATCGTTGAGGTTTGACATATTGGTATCAGAGCCAAGGTTATAGAGAACTAGGTGGGTTGGCCTAGACTATAACCTAAGATTTGTCATTTAGTTGCGTATAGGATCTATACGCGTAGTGTTCCGCTTTTGCTTGCTTTCGTGTGTTAGCGGTTTGGTGTTTTAGTTATGTCAGTCATTGAGATGCATGAGCTTAATACTGAGTACGACTGGGAAAGGATGCGGATATAAATATGGTGGCCAATGTAGTTATAAAAGTATCACAACTTACTCATACTTGGTAATACTGTTCACACAAATTGATGTTGACACCATAAGGGTGTATTATGTGTAATTATATATATAGTAAGATATTCTAAATATATGTTAGTCTTCCTACCTACCTAACGTTGCCCATGTTCTTTCTCGTGTAGATAATGCCGCCAAGGATGAGGACCCGAAGTGTTGGCCGGCCTGTTGCCGATTCACTAGGAGGAGGAACGGGTGAACGAGTTGGTAGAGGTGGGAGGGGTAGAGGACCTAGGGGAGGTAATGATGAGTGTGTTGACTAATTGAGTGGTCAAGGGAATGGCCAGGGTTGGGAGCTGTTAGGAATGTAGAGGGAGTCAATGGGAATGTAGAAAGAGTCAATGGGGGTGTAGGAGGAGCACCCGACCTCTCGATGATCATTCCCCAACAATTCCAAAACCTCTTACCCACCATTTTAGCTCATGTTGGTAACCAAGGGAATGTTGGAAATCAAAATGGTAATGCGGTTAATGAGAATGTTCAAGAGAATGTTAGGAATGTGTTAGTGAATGGCAACCGGGTAGGTTGTTCATATAATGAGTTCTTAGCTTGTAACCCTAAGGAATATGATGGTAAGGGAGGTGTTGTAGTTCTTACCTAATGGATTGAGAAAATGGAGTCCATGCAGGATATGCGTGGTTGTAGTATTGACCAAAAAGTGAAATACACTACTGGTTCATTTGTGGGTAGGGCTTTAACGTGGTGGAACTCCCAGATCAGCATGCTAAGCCGAGAAGTTGTTGTTAGTATGTCATGGAATGACTTTAAGCTTATGATGATAAAAGTGTTTTGTCCTAGTCATGAGATGCAAAAGTTGGAAACTGAGTTGTAGAATCACATCATGGTCGGGGCTGGCCATGCTACGTATACTAATAGGTTTCATGAGCTGGCTAGGTTAGTTCCACATTTAGTGACTCCTGAAAGTAGGAAGATTGAGAGATACGTGTATGGCCTTGCTCCATAGATCCGTGGGATGGTGGTAGCAACAAAGCCAAAGACTATGCAGAAGGTTATGCAGATTTCTGGTGCACTGACCAATGAGGCTGTTAGGAATGGATCAATTAAGAAGGTTAAGAAAAGAGGAAATATGGGGGAACCTAGCAATGATAAGAATGGTAGGGATGATAATTAGAGGACTAGGACTGGAAATTCTTTTACTATAACCGCAAACCCTGTAGGAAGAGAGAATGGGGTGCTTGGTGTACCACTTGCAACTCCTACCATGCTCATGGAGCATGCTACGAATGTGGTAGTACCGACCATCTCAAGCCAGCATGTTCTAGATTGAATAGAGCACAAGGACCGAGAGGAAACCGTCCAAACCATGTTGCTGCTAATAACGGGGGTCAGGGTCGTAGAAACCAAGGGAACCAATCTAGAGGTAAGGCATTCATGTTGGGAGCAGAGGAAGCTCGCCAAGATCCAAACATTGTGACGGGTACGTTTACTTTGAACAATCATTTTGCCACTACCTTATTTGACTCTGGTGTTGACAATAGCTTTGTTTCCACTACTTTTATACCTTTGTTAGGCATAAAACCTAGTGAACTAGGTTTCAGATATGAGATTGAGATAGCTAGCGGGCAGCTAGTAGAGATTGATAAGGTTATTAAGGGTTGCAAACTAGAAATCGAGGGTCATGTATTTAACATTGATTTGATACCATTCGGGCATGGGAGTTTCGATGTGATTATAGGTATAGATTGGTTATCTAATCATAAGGCTAAAATAGTTTGTCATGAGAAAGTAGTGAGGATACCACTACTAGATAGCAAAGTGCTTAGAGTCTTAGGAGAAAGACCGGAAGAGAAAGAGAGACTTTTAATGAGTGTTAAGGCTAGCGATAAGAGACAAAAAGAGATTGTTGTGGTTAGAGACTTTACCGAGGTATTTCCGGATGATTTATCAGGATTGCCACCTCTTTGATATATTGAGTTTCAGATCGAGTTAATCCCTGGAGCTGTATCGATTGCAAAGTCTCCCTATCGTTTGGCACCTACTGAATTGGAGGAGTTGTCGGGACAACTCAAGGAACTCCAAGACAAAGGTTTCACTCGACCAAGCTCATCGCCTTAGGGAGCATAGGTTTTGTTTGTGAAAAAGAAGGATGGTTCTTTTAGGATGTGTATTGACTATAGAGAATTGAACAAGTCGACTATTAAGAATCGTTATTCGCTTCCTAGGATTGATGATTTATTTGACTAACTGCAAGGGTCACAGTTTTTCTCAAAGATAGATCTTAGGTCCGGATACCATTAGCTGAGAGTGCATGAGGATAACATTCCAAAGACTGTGTTTAAAACTCGTTATGGACATTTTGAGTTCATAGTAATGCCCTTTGGTCTAACTAATGCACCAGCGGTATTCATGGACTTGATGAATAAAGTTTGTAGACCTTATCTTAATAAGTTTGTGATAGTGTTTATAAATGATATCTTAATCTACTCTAAGACTCGAGAGGAGCATGTAGAACACTTAAGCTTAGTCTTGGAACTGCTTAAGTGAGAGAAATTATATGCTAAGTTTTATAAGTATGAATTCTGGCTAAGAGAAGTACAGTTTCTCGGGCATGTGATAAATGGTAACGGGATTCATATAGACCCTCGTAAGATCGAAGCTATTAAGAATTGGAAAGCCCCTAGAACTCCGTCTGAGGTTTATTCATTCTTAGGATTGGCTGGATATTACCGTAGGTTCATTGAGAATTTTCTAAGATAGCTAAGTCTCTTACTATCTTGACTCAGAAGTGTAAGACTTTCGATTGGGGTGAGGAGCAGGAGAATGCATTTCAAACTTTGAAGGATAAGTTGTATAATGCACTTGTTCTAGCTCTCCCTGATGGACTAGAAGATTTTATGGTATATTGTGATGCATCAAGCCTAAGATTAGGATGTGTGTTGATGCAAAGAGGTAAGGTGATAGCCTATGCATCTAGGCAGTTAAAAATTCATAAAAAGAATTATACGACCCATGATTTAGAACTGGGAGCAATTGTATTTGCCCTTAAGATTTGGAGACATTATCTGTATGGGACAAAGAGTGTCATCTATATGGATCATAAGAGTCTTTAGCATATCTTTAGTCAGAAAGAGTTGAATATACGACAGCGTCGGTGGATAGAGTTGTTTAGTAATTATGATTGTGAGATTCGCTACCATCTTGGTAAGGCGAATGTGGTGGTTGATGCCCTAAGTAGGAAGAAAATAGTAAAGCCTAAGAGAGTTAGAGCTATGAATATGACCCTTCAGTCGAGTATCAAGGATAGGATACTTACAGCTCAGAAGGAGGTTGTGGATGAGTCTACAGGATTGCAGAGAGGTTTGGATGAGATGATAGAATAGAGAAGTGATAGGACTTTGTACTACCTGGATCGAATATGGGTACCTTTGAAGGGTGATGTAAGAACCTTGATAATGGATGAAGCCCATAAGTCAAAGTACTCTGTCACCCAGGGAGCTAGATATATATGTATTATGACCCTTAGAGTTAGGTATTGGTGGGCCGGGTATATGATGAGAGGACATTGCTTAGTATGTTAGTAAGTGTTTGTCTGTTTAAAGGTTACGGCTGAGCATTCAAAGGCCATCTGGCTTGCTCCGCAACCTGAGATTCCCGTATGGGAAATGGAAGGTACTAGCTATGGATTTTTGTGAATAAAGTTGCCTAGGTATAGTAGTAGGGCATGACACAATCTGGGTTATTATGGACCGGTTCGACTAAGTACATGCTCATTTTCTAACTATGCCGTGAGGATTATAAAGTGGATAGATTGGCTTGATTGTATTTGAATGAGGATAGTTGCTTGACATGGGTATATGTGCCAATTCTTGATTATATCTATTATGATAGTCGATTCACATCAAGGTTTTGGCAGTCAATGCATACAAGAGACATTAGGATACCGTTTGGAAATGAGTTGGCTTACCACCCTCAAACTGATGGTCAGACAGTGAGCGTAATTTTCAAAATATTTAGAAGGACATGCTTAGAGCGTGCATCTTGCACTTCGAAGGAAGTTGGGATGTTCATCTTCCATTGGTTGAGTTTTCGTATAACAATAGTTATCATTCTAGTGTGAGATGTGCTCTGTTTGTGACATTATATGGTAGAAAGTGTCGTTCGCCAATTATGTGGGCTGAGGTTGGAGAAGGTCAGTTGATAGGACCTGAGTTAGTGCAAGAGACTACTGAGAAGATCTCACAGATTAAGGATAGACTTAAGGCGGCGCGTGATTGTCAGAAAAGTTATGCTTGATAAGGAGAAGCCTCTAGAGTTTTAGTGTAGGTGGGACTATGTTTTGGATCAAGTGTCACCTTGGAAAGGTTGGTACGCTTTAGAAGAAGAAACTAGCACTAGATTTGTTGGACCTTTTGAGATTATTGAAAAAAGTAGGCCCGAACCTAACAGGTTTAGATTTGCCTGAGGGAGTTGAATGGTGTTCATGACACGTTCCACGTGTCAAACCTTAAGAAGTGTTTGGCTGATCCAACACTGCAAGTGCCCTTGGATGAGATCCAAGTTGATGCCAAGTTAAATTTTGTAGAAGAGCCTGTGGAAATTTTGGAAAGAGAGTTCATGAAGTTGAAGCGGAGTAGAATTGCCATTGTCAAGGTTCGGTGAAATTCAAAACGTGGACCTGAATTCATGTGGGAACGTGAGGATCAGATGAAATTGAAGTATCCGCATTTGTTTAGTGATGTTAGTAGTTGAATTTTGGGGTCGAAATTCTTTTAAGGGGGTAGAATATAACCTTTGCCCCTTTTGTGTTCTGAATATTTCATTTTTAGTCCTCTGACTATTTGACGTTTGTCAGTTTATTCAGATTTTGTATTGTGTTGACGGTGGTGATTTTGTTGAGAATTGTGCAAATTTATGATTTATTATAAATAATAGTCCTTTTTAGAGGTTATCATTGTGTTGTTTGCATTCTGGGTGGTTGACCCGTGAATTTTGAGAAATGCCGAAAAAATGAGTCTCGACACGTCCGTTAATGTCTAAATGAGTTTTGAAGGGTTTAAAGTGTAAATATGTCGTGTAAATACTCTAGGTTAATGGAAAAATATTTTTAAAGTGAATAAAAATCTAATTAACTTTGGGGAACAATTTACGGTTAAGTTTTACGAGCTTTTAAGTAATCTCGACACAAAAACGACACCCCCTTTGGATACCATGACCGGTTCTAGTCTCATAAGGGACAAGGAGTCATGATTTTAGCTCCCTTGTCTAGCAATTGTACACATATATTCCATTTTACAACCAACATCATTATTCATTCATCTCATTTTTAAAAAAAATAAAACACCACATAAGAGTGTGTGTGTGCGCGTCCGAAATAAGCCACCAAACAAACACCATAAATTTTCCAACTTTGATCAAGAACAAGATACTAAGGGTTGATACATGTGTACGGTTATTCTTTTAAACAACGTTTGGGTTGTCCGGTTCGTGTCGAAATCTACATTTTTGTAGATTTTCTTGTAAATTTCCAAATTTAAATTTCATTTGTCCTTTTGGGTTAATATTGATGCATATATGTTAGTTGTACAAGTTGATCGTCGTAAAAATTGATTTTTTAAAACGAAATTAATAAAAGGGTACATTTGGGGTTCGAATAAAAAGAAACAAGGATAAGGTTTTGTTAGTTTTGATATTGTGGTCGTGATGGTTGAGAAACATATATTGCTAGATAGCTTATTTTGTATAATAGCTTGTATAGCTTATTTTGTGGGCTTTTCGTGACTTATTTTGAGCTTACATGCTCATGTCCTACTTTAAAATCACAAGGGAAGTGATTTTGATTATTTTTGTGGTATGGCGTATGTTCGTGTACTATTTATTTAGCTTATGGTAGTAACCAAATACTATACGTAGCGTACTAGCTTATTTTTAAGCTTACGGACTTGATTTTTGAGCTCTTGGGCTCACGACCCATTAGGCACAAATAAGTCGTGGCTTATTTGATGGCTTATTGTGGTCCGGGTTATTTTTTACTTATTAGTATGAGCTTATGTATATAAATGGACCTTAGTTTTGGGCTTGGATCGTATTTTGGACGTATAAATACCTTATTGGACCCTTGTTGGGCCTTAAAGCCCAATAAGCGATATTTAGTCATTTTAAGAGTTTTTGACGGATTTTTGAAAGTGAAATGTATTTACGAAGTGATATTGAACGTTATTTTGGGAAAAACGTTTTAGTAAACGTTAAAGATTTAGATTTTGGAATTTTGTCGAAAAGTGTCGAAATGGTGAAAAGTGTTGAAATTAAGGTTTAAAACCTTGGAAAACGTTATATAAACGTACGGGTCATGTCGAAATTTCGTAAAAAGTTTATACTTAGAAAATTTTACTTAAGAACATGATTTTTGGTTTTAAATAATAAAATATTATTTTATTATTTTATTATTTTAATAAATTCACTAAAAGACGAAAAATATATTTTTTCTCGAAACTTCTCTAATATGTTTTTTATGAGTAAACGTTTCATTTTCAACCATATTATGATTATTTTATCGAAACTAAGAGTACCAAATGGACTTATCGATATATATTTATAAATATATACTATAAATATTTACTTATATTACTTAGCTATTCTTTAAATAGTATAAGTATGTATCATTAAGCTATGGGATTGTTATGATTGTTGGGATAAGTCGTCAACCATCACACCACTAGATTGTTATGGGTAATTGTACAACGCATCTAGCCTCTATGCATCAAACGTGTAGACTGTTTTGGAAACAAATGATTTGATGGGACATTAACTGGACTAGGTCGTGTACAGACGTTGTTGCATTTGCTTGTGTGATTGAGATTTGGTTGCTTAAGACTTGCTTAAGACTTGTTATTGGTTTTACTTGCATGTACTGTGTTTGGCATGCAAGGGTTTTGGGTCCTGCCCTAATATAGTACTTCAGCTGGTAGGCTCTTTAGGTACGTAAGTGACATATTTGCTACCTGACTAGCGGTGATGCTAGGGCATGGTTCGACTAATGGGTAATCTAGGTCGAGTTTACATGATTAGCGAGGATGCTAAGTCATGGGTGATTCTCATATATTCACTATCATATTGCACTTTTTTCTACTGTTTTGAGTTATTGGCTCAACTTTTGGGTTTAAGGTCAAACCTACGAGCTCACCAACATTATTGTTGACGTTTTCGAGTTTCATTTTCAGGTGAAGTGAAAGATGAATAGTTGGTGATATGTGATAGCAAGCTTAGGAGTATCCCGAGTGGATTTTTCATTTGAAGCCTTGCTTGTTTATTTGTTTGGTTCTTAGTATTTGGAAGTTTCGATTTAAGTTTGGATTTGGACCCCTGTGTGGGCATTTGTATTTGTAAGAGATTTTGGATTTAGTTTTGATTTGGGACATCACTCGAGTTTGTTCGGGATGGATGGTCTTCATAACACTTGAAGTTTATGCATTGTAGTTTTCTCTATATTGTATCTTGTGTTATGATTGATCATTATGTTGCATTCCTGGGTTTCCGCCATTGTCAGGGTGTGACACTTTATTTGGTTCAATAAAGGTTATATAAGAAATATTAAATTGGAAGAGTAAATTGATATATACTCACTATGATTGCATTAGTTTCTCTATTTTTTGAAGAGCCGCCATATATAATAAGCTTGCTTCTAATTTTGTTGTCAATGTAGTTCATTGGTGTAACTAAAAAAAGAATATAGTTAAACTATCAATTACCTTCTCTACATTATTTGCCATAAAAATACAAAATCAGAATACTACAAAAGTATACGGACCGCTGAATACATACAAATGAAATCATTAAATGTTTGTTGATAATAATACGGTTCGTTTCATATATATGAAATAACTTATATTGATAACACCAAGGAAAGATAGTTAGGATTTAAATTTGGAAATGTACCTTTGTGATCTACATAAATTATAGCGTTCTTTATCATGATTGAAAACTTTTCCCACTACTGACCCTACCTCATCACTATGGTATTACTCCATGGCTATGTAAGGAACAACCTTAGTGACCACCTCAGCTCTATCTTGTTTAAGCATCATGCATAAGATATTCAAACTTCAATCTCTCTACCTCCTTGAGATTAGCCCTCTCTTTTTCCAAACCCTCACATTTGGACTTAAGGGAAGCAATTTGATGCGGCGGGTTGCAGCACAAAAGTTTTACAACCCTCCTACGCAGAGTATGTAACACCCTCAAATTAGACCACAACAGAAAGTATGTCTAGGAGCGTTACTTCATGAGTACCTTTGCATAAGCTATGAGAGAACGACCTCTAAATGTGTCGTTTGAAAAGTAATCTTGTTGATTTTCTTAAAATTGAACTTGATATATCACTGGTCCCAAAGTTTTCATCAAAATGAAAAGCATGAAATAAAACAAGATTTGATTTGTAGAAATCCATGAATGTATTTTTGAAAAGTCTAGACTCCAATGCACATCAGGTAAGCCAAGAATCTTATTCTCCTAAGAAAAACAAGCTTTAAAACGTCAACATAAAGTTGGTGAGTTCATAGGTTTTTGTAAGTATAAATGTTGAAATCAAAGGTTTATAAAGTATGCATGGCCATTTCAATCCTTATGATAGTCATAAAAATGTAAGTAGGAAAGTTGGACCGCAATTGTTAAAGTGTGTATGACTATTGTATCACATAGAATATCACAAAATGTAATTACAACTGCACTAAGTTCATAACATAAATAATGGATATGTGCTCATACCGGGTACCTACCTGGCACACCCGAGCATTGACTTAATGGACATATACTCATACTAGGTGCCCTACCTGGCACACCCGAGCATTGACTTAATGGACATGTACTCATACTAGGTGCCCTACCTGGCACACCCGAGCATTTACTTAATGGACATGTACTCATACTAGGTGCCCTACCTGGCATACCCGAGCAATGACTTAATGGACATGTACTCATACTAGGTGCCCTACCTGGCACACCCAAGCATTGACTTAATGGACATGTATTCATACTAGGTGCCCTACCTGGCACACCCGAGCAGTGACTTATTTTGGTAAATAAGTATGTAATCAATCGTGTAAATGAGTTTGTAAACGTTCATGTAAACGAGTTTGTAATCAATCATGTAAATAAGTTTGTAAACGAACATGTAAACGAGTTTGTAATCAATTATGTAATGACTTTATGAGTAAGTTATGAAAACAAGTATGTAATGATTTGTAAACACGCATGTATTCTCACCCCAAAAGTAATAAAGTATATGTAAAACGAGTAAAACACAGGGCTATAAACTCACCTCAAATAAGAGCAAGATAATATCAAATAAGTGTAGGTACAGAAAACGATGCACGCAAAACAAGGAAGAACTCTATCCGCAATGAAAGCTGGGTGTGTATGATTAGAATCAATGAACAAAAGAAAACAACGAAACCCTACTTTTGTTGCACTCTTCATGAATACAAAACCAAACTAACGAATCCACCCACTTGAACACTGTCTTGAACTTCCTTGTACTTACGTCCCGGGTGCTTGTGTTTACCACCCACCATCATGACAAAAGCAAAAAGTGTATGGTTGTTGAGCTTGTCATCCAAACAGGACCCAAGGAGAAAAGAAAATGAATTAGGGTTAGGGTTTTAGGGTTTTATGACATATGGAGGGTCATGATCTTTGTTAGAACTTAGAGAGGATGTTTATGTTTGTGATGGTTTCAAAACTAGAAGACAAAGGAGAAGCAAAGATGAGTGTATATTTTCTGTTTTGCAAATGAGATGTGACATGAGCTTAAAGCATACTCATTTCCCCTTGTTTTTAGTTGTGAGTTCACACACACATGGGAGACAATTTGATGAAAATGGTGGCTTGTGAAATGAAGTGTAGTATTATGCTAGTTTATATGGTCAGAAGGTTGTAGTGTGTTTATATTACACAAAGGCTGGGGAACATTATAGGATGGGATGGATTTGACAAAGCTTAAGCATGCTTGGTGTATGTTGTTATTTCTAGCCGTACTTTATGGAGTCAATAAGGGAAGGATAGGACAAGTCTTAGAAGAATACCATTTGCAAAACCATTAAAGGTTTACATGGAGGGGAACAGTTTGTGCATGGCTCTAGGTGAGGATTTGTGATTAAACAAATGGTTAGATGTGTAAGAGACATGCTTATGTTGGGAATGAAGTGACACTACATGTGAGCATGCAAGTTTCCTTTTCTTTTTCCCTATGTTGTGTCGTGTGGGTTTGAATGAGATGGAACAAAAGGAATTTTGATACCCTATGGGGAATAGTTTAAAGTTTACAAGTTGGTGTAGTTTATGTAAAGTGAGAATTAGTGGAGCATTTGATTTAATTTACATGTGTTTGTATCCATAACATGCACGACTAGAATAGGTATTAGGATAGAAATGATATAATTATTTTAGGTATTGGGTATAATGGTGGGCATTTGTTGAAGCATAGATAGATTTATGGGTTTACATATATGCAAAAATGCAATTTATCGTGAAATGTAGGCACTTTACGTAACATATAAAAATAAAATGTGAAAATTTATAAATTATTTTTGTAAAAATAATACAACACTTGTTTGACGTACTTTTATTGGTTTGAGGTCGGTTTACGTTGATTGTTGATTTTTAGTTTACGCGATTTAACTAAACGGTTGAAATTAAAAGTAACTGCGTAAAAGTTGAAAACAAATATTTGAAAGTTTATTGGCGTAAATGATCTGAAAATACGGATTGTTACAGTACCTACTCCTTAAAGGAATCCCGTCTTGGGATTCGATTTGTGTTAACCGATTGTGTGACCAATAAAATAGCTTAAGATCTAATAAACCCGTTTTAAACATGGCGTTGATAACTTTATTTAGCAAAATTTGATGTTTTGACGCTTCTTAATATAGGTAAAATTTAGCTAGGTTTGACTAGGATATTTAACCCATCAGGATAGTTATTTTAGAAAAATATCTTTACAAGTTTTATGATTGATGTAAATGCGTTATAGAGAAAATCTCTTAATAGTGAAAACACCAAAGAAGAAAGTGTAGTCACGTGGGTATGTCTATATAAAGTTTTAAATATTTAAGGGCAGAGTCTAGTTTCTGATATCTGTAATGTTCGATGATTAATATCAGACAAGGCTAATGGATGAAAGTATTCAACTTACTTAGGCAGTACTAGGATGTATCATGACTTAAATTGTTGTACTATTGGTCTGTAATGAATAAATTAACCGAATACTATATCAAGAGATGTTTATCTTGTTTAAGGGGGTTACATTATCTAGTGGATAAAGTTGTACAAGATGGGACTACTCAAGGACCCAACAACAGCAAACATAACAAAAATAACTATGATAAACGGTGATGGGATGTGGAGAGTGAGGACATTTCGAGAAACAATACCCCTAGAATAAAGGTCAACAAATGGGAGGAGCTTGTGGGAGAGCTTATGTGATAGGTGGTGGAATATTATACTCAGTCTGTTAGTTCGATATTGAACCAAGTCCATTAGCTCAAGAGTGTAACAAGTCTGATAGCTCCACAAACAGTTCAGGATTGTAAGGATTTATAACGGCAAAAGTAATAACTTTAGAATGAGATCTAGAAGTTTAAGTGAGGCCTTAAGATTTCTGCTGAGTGGTAAGACACTATTGTGTTTTTAAATTTTTTTAACGGATTCTGGTGATTATCGGGTTCGAGTTCATACTCATGTCATATCGGATACAAATAAGCCCACTCATTTATAATTTAATATTTACATAAAGAAGCATCCCAATTTATGTAAGTAAGAAATAATAAACTTATGGTTCGGTAATTTATAATTTATTTATTTAAATAAAGAGGCGTCCCAATCCATTCAAATAAAGAGATTATAAATCATCCTACTTAAGAATTTCCGATGCAATAACCTTCAAGGTGGTGGATAACATGACGATACAGGTGCTCGAATGAGTATGAGACGAGTGTTTAAAACTCTCGGGGATGGGAAGTAAAACAATCAGGGGAGATTGACATAGTGCTCAAAATAGTTGATGAGTACACGGTTAAAGTAAATAAGATAAACGTCTTTATGAACGAGTTAACATAGAAATTATCATATCAATCCTCCTATTATAAGCCATGCCTATATAGGACTTGTAATACTTAGATTCACACATAATTCGATGTAAACAAAACTGTGACAGATTTCGTGTAAAACGATATTGTATAAGGTTATGAAAATGTTTTAGAGACCATTGTATAACTAATTGTGTCGTTGTGTGGTTGTAAATTATGATTCAAGTTTTAAATTTATATTTTGCCGACTTAACCAGAAATAACACTTTAACGGGCAATGTACCCGGTCGGTGGTAGTTTCGTGGTAAGTAGGGTATCGATCACTAAGAGCGAGAAACAATTTCAATTTATTAATACTTTGGTTTTTCTAATCTAAGTTAGTCTAATCTATGCTAAACCT
>BQNB010160022.1:0-14848 GCA_026074375.1 Tanacetum coccineum | reverse complement strand
GTTCGATGTCATGAGACATATAATAATTCCCCTATAACTTTTTCTGATCCACATCGTTATGTCTTGATGAGTTTGAGAAATGATACTTGTGTTCGGAATTTATTATATATATAAACTCTATGGATTCACTCAATATTATTGTTGACTTTTTAGCATGTTTTATCTCAGGTCCTTGAAGATAATTCGGTGATGAAGATTTTGGAGAACCTAATGAAATATATATTTTGAAGGCCCATTTAAAGAAAATCATTCGAAGCAAATTTTTGAAAATAATGTATTGATTATGAAAAATATTTGGGACCTATGTTGTGAAACTTTTTATTTCGAATGGTTATATTTAAAAACGTCTCTTTTCGAGTCGTTTTCTATGCTTGAGTTATTGTATTAAGACATAGCACCTCAAATGACCCTTCCGCTGTTATTTGAAAAATGGGGGTGTTACAGATTTGTATCAGAGCTTAAGTTATAGAGAACAAAAGATTTTCAAAAAAAAGGATTAACGAAAGGATTTTTTTAAATCTTTTAACTATAACTGGGCAAGCGAAATCTCTGAATTACCGACGAGACAAGAAAGAGAAGGATTTATTTATCGATATATATGGAAAATATATATATGTTATAATATGAAATTTTCATTTATTTGAATATAAATGTTAATTATGTAATTATTTAATACTAATATGAGATATTTATACAACGCAGATTATCATGGAAAATCTACCCCTTGACCATAATGAGTTCGCACTAGCTGCAGAGGCTGCACTAAATAATAATAATGGATGGATATAGTGGGATGTACCACTAGGAGGAGAGATGGACGAGCCGATGGTAGACTCAGAGTTTGACGAGGAGGAGATGGATGATGATGGTGGTTGGGAGGAGGATGACGAGTGACTGATGGCCCTAGTGACGCCCTGAGGGCTACTATGACCGTTTCGAGCACCTACGAGGTTAGAGGTCCATCTATGGCTACGCCCATAGGACACTCGCTTGCTATCATGGCACCTGGAGTTGCTACGCAGCCTCATGTAATCGATGACTTATGTACCCAGATGGATAACCTAGAGTATAGACATGGAGCATTGATGAGGAGGATGGAGATGGTGAGTGATATTGAGGTGGCTAACAGTACTGCCATTGGGGAGATCCACCCTAGAGTGACTACTGTAGAGGAGCAGGTGCAGACCCTGCAGACGGCACTACATGGAGCCGAGTTGCAGAACCAGCAGTTGCGGACTAGAGTGGCTGAGATGGAGAGTCGCGAGGGCACCATGATGTCATACATGCTGTGGATGGAGGAGCGCCTCACTGTTTTGGAGAAGAGACTTCCGGGACCGTCTCCGGGGCCCTAGTAGTCATTTCTTTTCCTTTCTTACCTTGCTGGTCTAGGATCTTTTGTATAGTTACACTAAACTGCTAGTGCCAGTTAGTGACCTTGTGCTGCCAGGTGTATTTTGTCCTCTTTGTAAACACCGCAGCCCTATTCGGATTTATGTAGATTCTTGTGTTAGAAACTTTGAAAGCCGATGTTGTATCTTTTGGGAATTATGTATGTAGTATTGGAATGTTTATGTTTTATCCCTAGTATGGATGTTAATCTAATCGTTGCCTTGTCTTGAAATCTCCATTGTGCATGTATTATCCTTGTAGTAAGGCCTGGTTGTCATTGTTACCTCAAAAACCTTATCTTATTTCGGTCTAACCCGATTTTTGGAAATATAGCGATTTCTGTCAACACCCTTTTCCTCGAATACCTTCTTCGATTTTTCTTATCCTTATTTGGTATCCCTATTACTTGCTGTGATCTGTAGCCCTGAACCATCTTAATAATAATAATAATAATAATTTTCTTTATATAATAAATAAATAAATGAATGATGAATGATTTTTTATAAATAAATAACCTATATTTTATTTACGATAACATACACATATATGTCTGAGCAAATGTCACTGAGTAAATTTTACCGACTACGTCGTGTGGAAAAAAAATATTTTGCATTTTTACAAACGATAATAATTGTGGTTTTCGGATGACAGGTAGACAATTCCTTCCCACTATGTCGCTTGATTTCTTTTTCTCCCACATAATAAAATTTTCATGGATAGTGTGTGACAATAAGTTTTGACGAGGACGGATATGTCGTCGTTTGGTCCTCAATTAGGCATAGCCTGATCACCTATGCATAATTCAGGAAGAACCACGTTATATCGGAAGTCGTCACCCCTAAAGTCTTTGAAATGGAATTTACATGATTTACTAAAATAAAATGCTTGTACCTTAACTGTGGATCACCCAGCAAGAAACCCTTTTCTGATTTGAATGTTTGAGATAGGACTCATATTGGTCATCGCAAATTAAACTCTTACCTTACCTTTCCTTTTCGTTATCCTTGAAACCTTTCCCTTGTGATTTCTATCAACGACGTCACTCTAACCAAATCATGTGAAGAAAGTGTAAATCATGAAATTTGGGTCACCTAAAAGATAGATCGTTTACCCGTGTAGCTAAATTTAGTAAAGTCGCTTTTGGAGATGGATTGGTTAGTTGCATTTAATGCCGTCATTGTCTGTGGTAAGAAGGAAGTCCACATTCCGGTTAAGAATCGAACATTAGTGTTCAAGGGTGATAGCAACTCTTCCCTATTAAAAGTGATATCCTGTATTAAGGCAAGAATAAACGAAAGTAGGATGTCAAGATCTATTCTAGCTCCATCTTACCAGAGAAGATAAATCTTGAGAAAACGTCTCGAAATGTCCCAGAATTTTGTGGTTTTTCCTAAAGATTCCCTAATGAGAAATTCGTGGTTTTCCTGAAGTATTCCCTAATGACTTGCCGGGACTTCCCCCGCCTCGACAAGTTGAATTCAAAATTTATCTCGTGCCGGGTGCTGCTCCTGTTGCCCGTGCACCTTATCGCTTAGCTCCGTCAGAAATGAAGGAATTGTCTGAACACTTAAAAGAATTGTTGGAGAAAGGTTTTATTCGACCGAGCTCGTCGCCGTGGGGAGCTCCGGTCTTGTTCGTGAAGAAGAAGGATGGATCGTTCCGAATGTGCATTGATTACCGAGAACTGAACAAGTTGACGATCAAGAATCGATATCCATTACCGAGGATTGATGACTTATTTGATCAGCTGCAAGGTTCTAGTGTTTATTCAAAGATTGATTTACGGTCTGGTTATCATCAACTTCTTATCCGCGAGGAAGAACTTCCAATTACAGCGTTTAGAACTCGTTATGGATATTATGAGTTTCAAGTAATTCTTTTTGGACTGACTAATGCACCTGCAGTATTCATCGATTTGATGAATCGCGTGTGCAAGCCGTATCTTGATAAGTTCGTAATTGTATTCATTGATGACATTCTGATTTATTCCAAAAACAAAGAAGAACATGGTAAACATTTGAAGACTATCTTGAATTTTCTAAGGAGCGAAACGTTGTACGCTAAGTTTTCGAAGTGTGATTTTTGGCTTGATTTTGTGCAATTCCTTAGCCATGTGATTGATAGTAGTGGAGTTCATGTTGATCCTGCGAAGATCGAAGCCATTAAAAATTAGGCTGCACCGACTACACCAACGGAAGTGCGACAATTTTGTGTTTGGCAGGGTATTATCGAAGGTTTATTAAGGAGTTTTCTCTAATATCCAAACCATTAACTAAACTCACTCAAAAAAATAAGCCGTATGTGTGGGGAGACGACTAAGAGGAGGCATTTCAAACATTGAAGATAAAATTATGTAGTGCGCCAATATTATCACTACCCGAAGGAAGCGAAGACTTTGTTGTGTATTGTGATGCATCCCTTAAAGGATTTGGAGCTGTGTTGATGCAACAAGAAAAGGTGATTGCGTACGCCTCTAGGCAACTTAGAAAGAATGAAGAAAATTATACGACCCATGACATGGAATTGGGAGTGGTGGTTTTTGCTCTTCGATTGTGGAGACATTATTTATACGGCACTAAGTGTACGGTATACACCGATCACAAAAGTCTACAATATATTTTGAATCAGAAAGAGCTAAATATGAGGCAGCGTAGATGGAATGAACTTCTGAGTGATTACGATTGTGTTATCCGTTATCACCCGGGAAAGGCAAATGTTGTCGATGATGCGTTGAGTAGGAAGGATAAGGAACCGATTCGAGTGTGTGCTTTAGTGGGGATGGTACATAACAATTTACCCGAACAAATTCAAAATGCATAAGTTGAAGTGTGCAAAGAGGAAAATATTGGTGCCGAAGGATTTCGTGGCGAAGGGGAGCCATTTGAAGTTAGATCCGATGGTACGAAATGTCTGAAAGGACGAGTATGGTGTCCGTTATTTGGAGGATTGAGAGGTCTAATCATGTTGGAATCTCATAAATCAAAATATTCCATTCATCCTGGATCGGATAAAATGTACCATGATTTGAGGAAGTTATACTGGTGGCCGAATATGAAAGCTGACATTGCGACATATGTCAGTAAGTGCTTGACATGTGCTAAAGTCAAGGCTGAACACCAAAAGCCGTCAGGATTACTTCAGCAGCCGGAAATTCCTGTTTGGAAATGGGAGAGAATTACAATGGATTTCATTACAAAGCTTCCAAGAACACCATCTGGATATGATTCAATTTGGGTCATTGTTGACCGATTGACTAAATCTGCTCACTTTATTCCGATGAATGAGAAGTATAAAATGGAGAAGCTTACTCGATTGTATTTGAAGGAGATTGTTTGTAGGCACGGGGTGCCCGTGTCGATTATTTCGGACCGAGACCCTCGTTTCGCATCAAGGTTTTGGAGATCTCTTCAAAAGTCATTGGGGACAAATTTAGATATGAGCACTGCTTACCATCCTGAAACTGATGGTCAGAGTGAAAGAACAATACAGACATTAGAAGACATGTTGCGTGCTTGCGTGATTGACTTTGGTAGTGGCTGGGATAAGCACTTACCTTTGGCTAAATTCTCATACAATAATAGTTATCACGCTAGTATTAAAGCCGCACCTTTCGAAGCTCTATATGTAAAGAAATGTAGATCGCTTGTATGTTGAAGTGAGGTTGGAGATGCCCAACTCACAGGACTAGAAATGATTCGCGAAACGACAGAGATGATTGTGTAAATCAAGAACTAATTATTGGCTGCTCGTAGTAGACAGAAAAGTTATGCGGATGTGAGACATAAACCTTTGGAGTTCGAAGTGGGTGACAAAGTTATGCTGAAAGTATCACCGTGGAAAGGTGTTGTTCGATTTGGAAAATGTGGGAAATTAAGTCCCTGTTATATTGGACCATTCAAGATTTCAACAAGAGTGGGTCCGATGGCATATAAACTGGAATTACCCCGAGAGATTCAAGGAATACACAATACATTCCATGTGTTAAATTTAAAGAAATGTTTATAAGATGAAGATCTTATCATTCCACTCGACGAAGTAAGGATCGACGAGAAGTTGCACTTCATCGAAGAACCCATTGAACTCATGGATAGGGAAGTAAGGAAACTTAAGCAAAGTCGGATTCCTATAGTTAAAGTTCGATTGAACTTGAGTCATGGACCGGAATATACTTGGGAACGGGAGGATCAGATGTGGAAGAAATATCCTCATCTCTTTGATTTTAATAAGAAGCGGACGACAAGATGAATTGATCTTCAGGGACGAAGATCCCTTTTTAGGGGGAAATGCTGTGACAATCTGTCAATTTTAAGTTGTTATTTTATTCTCGAGTATTAATTATAATTTTCAATTTTATGATGAGATATGAACTTACGACTAACCGGGAGAATTAGGGCTTACATTTGTAATTTACGCGACGTTTACAAAGAACCGGCGAATTCTACGTTAAGCATCGACGTTTATATTTCCAAAATGCCGTAGAAATGTTTTTATTACATTCGTTTTTATTTTTCGTGTCTCGTACTATTTTTACTTTTTACGAAAAACGACTACAAATCGTACCTTTTTAAATATCGGACTTTGAAAATACCCGCCTTAACAATTAGTGGGACAAGTAGTAAACTACTTATCCCACTAATCTCACCATGCAAAGGGGTGGTGTCACCAAGAGGGCATGTGTCCTCTTAGTGTTAATCCAACCCATTAACTTAAACACTTGTCCTCCATGTCTCTTCCATATTTAAGCTAAATTTTACCAACTAAAACACACACTACACATTCATTCTAGTAAAAGTTAGAACACCAAAAATCCTTCTCTCTTGCCCTCCCTTGCCGTGACCTTATACCCACCAAAACACCAATTCCATAAAATTTTGAAGATCAAAAATTAAGCACACAAGTGATGATGATATCCTAGTATATTCCTTATAATTTTGGTGGTGATTTAAAGAAGCATTCAAGAAGGTTTTGTACACTTTTGGGGCTGATTTTATAAGAATTTTATAAGGTCATTTTGGTGAAGAAAAATGGTGATCAAAAATTATTTTGGGTGAAGATCAAGTTTGAAGATTTAAGTCTTGTATATTTTGATCATTAGATCATCATCTTCATATTTCTTGTGGTAAAAATCTCATGAGTTTTGTTTATGTTTTCTTTTGATTTTCAAATGTATATGTACATGTATGATATTTGATGATCAAGCAATAAAAATGATAATGCATGTATAGATCTAGGTTAATTATAGCTAAAATAGCCATTAAAACAAGTGAAAAGATCATGATCATAAAAATTATGAGCTATAATGACAGTATATTCTATAAAACCTCATGTAGGTTTGAGGATGTTTTGATGCCATGAGGTCATTGATACAATCTCTTATGTTTTATTGGGCAAATGATGATTACAAGAAAGTCACAATAATGTATGAGTTATGGTCAAAATCACTAAAAACTAGTCAAATCTAGACCTTGACTGTACAGATTGTGTAAAAAGTCTTATTTACGGGATGAACCACTTAAAAAGTGAAAACTCATGGGTTGTATCTAAAGTCATTTGTTGTAGATCTGAATCAATTGGTATAGTTCATCACCTTTTATGGTTTGGTAAAATGGGCATCAAAAGGTGAAAGTGAATTTTCAGTCCAAAAAAGCTAATGTGTCCTTTTATGTATAAAAAGTTAAAATATGTATAAGTATAACTAAAAGATGTACTAAGAGTTCTTGAATACTGTAAAGTGGACTTTAAAAAATAAAGCCAGCATATAAATATATAAATTTCATTACTTTTTTATGGTTTATAAATATCAATAATTTCCTTAACACTAAAGTATACAAATTTCCTAAAAACCCGAACTTTTATTACGTAAAATGGTTTTATGACTAAACCCGAGGTGGTTAGGACCCACTTCTTCGGAAGTTTTAAAAGGATAATAAACTGTAATAAAAAGTATTTCGACCCCCGTGAACCCGAAAACTCATAATAAAAGTTTGTATATGAACTATAAGGACCCGTAAGCTTATTGGAACACTTGGCCAAGAAACAAAATGGACTATATGGACTTAGCATTAGGTCCAACCCACTTGGACACTATAAATTAGGCTAAGACCTGGTCTTAAAATGATAATATCCATAAAAGAGCTTAATGGACTTGGTTAATGGGCTTAATGGGCTTTTTGGTCTAATATGGACAATATTAGTTGAAATGGCAAAAAGTGGCAATTAGAAATATGTAAAAGTTTAAGTATAAAATACTTACATAATATAAACTTGATCATCATGTTAAATACAATTGTTACATATTATTTAATTTATTATTGTTAAAATTTTCATTAATTTATTACCGAACTGAAAACTAAGACCCTGATTATAATTGTATATGGTCTTGGTTGATGACTCGCCTACTCCGCGAAGTTCTTATTCATATCGCTATTCTTTTCCGACCATCACTAGTGAGTTACATAGCCCTATGCTATTTTAATTACTTTAATTGTTTTATAAACCCGCGAGGGGGATAACATGCTTGTTTTTAAAAATAGAACACAAGGTACCCGAATGTATGCTAGTAGCCTAGATTATTATAGTTAGCTTAAACTCGCTGATAAAGACCTCGCATAAATCATGAATTGTTAACTACGGGTAATGGTAGACGGATTATACATTGGAAATAGTATTATTTGGAAGTTTCACTCAATCCGGTGACGAATGCTATCTCGTTTTTTTTTTTTTTTTTTTTTTTTTTTTTTCTTCTGTGTTTTTTTTTTTCGTGTCAGGAAAATGACACTACGGATGCGTTGTATTATAGAGAGTAATATGCACTTATAGCGAGGGTGTATAGTGGGCATTCTTTTGAGATGGTAATGTTCGCATTCGTCATGTGAACTTATAATAATTCCCCCTAATAACTTTGTCGGATCCATCATCGTTATGATCTTGATGATTTTGAGACATGATATTGTGTTCGCGAGATTTATTATTATATTATATAAAATCTATGGATTCTCTCAAATTATTGTTGACTTTTTAGTGCATGTTTTATCTCAGGTCCTTAAGGTTAATTCGGTGATGAAGATTTTGGAGAAGCTAATGAAATCAAATATTTGAAAGCCCATTTTAAAGATAAATCTATTCGAAGAAAATATTTTGGGTAAATGATGTAATTGATATGAAATCTCATTTTGGGACCACAATGTTGTGAACTTTTGTGATTTTGAATGCGCGCGTCGCTCGCTCGTCTCAAAACGTCTGTTTTCGAGTCGTGTCTTTGCTTGAGTTTATTGTATTAAGACGTAGCATCCTACATGAACCCTTACCGCTGATATTATGAAATATTGAAGGGTGTTGCACCATTTCCTTTTTGTATGACTTCCAAATATAGGATAGTCTGTATTGGATCAAGTTAGTTCCATTTTTGATCCTGGCCCAAGTTGTCTTACTACCTTTCTTCAGAATAGGGAGTTTATATGGTTGACACAGTGTGAGGGGTTGGTGTGTTGGTGTTTGGTGGTCGGTGAGTGGTGATTTTTCATTATCTGATCCAGCCATGTGATATAGATCTGATAAGGGTAAAGGTTCAGAATAATGTGTTTTGGTTCTTCTTACTCAGAGATCTCTACAGCTCTGATACCACTTGTAGTATCCGGTCTGACTAGATTTTTTTTAGCCTGTTACAGGGTGGTAGAGCGCTAATTTGGATAGATCCAACTAACTACAAGAAAAACAATGACTTAGATGAAACATTATAAGTTATGCGAAATAAAACTCTATTAGTGCTGTTAGAAGAACAATGCAATAAATACAGAACATGAAGAATAACCATTTTCTTCGACAAACTATGATACGTTGTGGTCTTTGGGTGAGTCAAACCAAGATGATAGCCATTTTTATGAGAAGAAAGTTGTGAGATGGAAGATGAACTTGTGATTTTGATGGAAAATGGATGAAGGATACCTAAATGACTCAACAATGCCAAATGACTGCAACCCCTCTATGGAAAAGCCATAGAGGGGTATTCTTAGCCTTATACACCTCCTTAAAACTTTACTATAGTTTCCTATTTAGTCCTCTGCTGTATGTGACTATGATAAAACTATGTCAATTCTGTAATGACGGTCACGTAATAAAATGAACTTATCAACTATTTCCACCTCGGGGATCATATACAGATTTATCTTACAATGATTTCCTAACTAGGAAAGTAACACTAATGAGTCAGACAAGAAAACTTCATGAGCTTCTTATGGATGATGACGTCTTCTGTGGTGTTTGACTCGAAGTTTGAAGACTACCAAACATGAATCATCCTTTGTTAGTATACACTTTGTAGGAAGGAAATAATGGTTTGTAGGCTCGGACTAAGTAACCAATACAACTTATGTTAAGGTGATGCTTTATGAATTAGCTTACCACTAATTCGTGCCAGTATTTCTTGTATTTAGAAGCTTTAAAAGCCTTCCACCCCACAAACTAGCAATGAATCAGCTTCCTCAATTCATGCTACCATATCTTTAATTTAGAAGCTTTCAACGCTTTCCCTCAAACTAGCAATCCTCTTTGTGCAGTTGTCAGAAGTCTTGTAATTACAAGCTTGAAATAATTACAGAGTGTCACAGCGGAACTGGTAGGATAGCCCACATCAAATATTACTGCTCCCTTAAGAATAAGCTTTGTGATTGATCGTTTTGGGTAAGCATTTATACATGGTCTTGCAAACGTGTCTCTCACGCTTTAAATAATTCTTCTCACATCCGCTTCCCCTGCGAAAGTAAATTAATGCATACAAAAGTTCTCTAAATGGTATCCCTTCCCCATTTGTCTGTAAGATAAAGCACCCAAAAGCCATCAGTTTAAGCGCTGATATTCTAGCGGGGTGTTAGGACTTTTGTTTCCCGGCATGCCTAACTTAAAAAAAAAATCAGCAATGAGGCTCCTTGTTTCAAGGCTTTTCAAGAAAAAGAATGGCACAGACTAAAAGGAATGTTCTTCTCTTCCCCCTTGCTGGAAATTTCGCTATTTGTCGAGTACAGCAACACCTTGGACGCGCCTTTAATTGAGCTACTTGTGTAATGGAATAAATTGAGTCAGATCTAACCCGTCGAGATCAATTGCTGATCCAAATCTGCTACTCTCATAACCGCTCTCTCTGGATTTCATTAACAACCGTCTTGTAGGGCTTTTGATATGTAACCACTTATAAAGTGAAACTAAATATACTCAAACTTGATATGAAGTAGAATTGTCCGTTCTTTGTGACTTAAGCTTGCGCTAATGTTGGTAAGAACTCGGATCAGTGTGTAGAGATTTTTGCTTCAAGCACAAATCTCTAAGTTACTTTAATTTCCCTTGGCAAAGTATGAGAATTTCATCACCTCTTGCGATTATCCACAACGACTAAGCGTGAGACATGTAGTTCTACATTGTAACTCCTTTAAGTGATAGTTTAACAGGTCTTCAAACCCCATCCTCCCTTGAATGCTGGAAACTCTAGATATACCGTCCTTCAACTTAATAAGCTCGACGCCATAGTTTATAATTGAAATTATTAGCATACCAACCAACCCCTCGACTGCAAGATTAAAATAAGTACCCGCCTATCGAAAATGCCACTTTAATCTTCAAATAAGTAATACCGAGTTGAACTCGCCGTTAGTCACAAAAATTATTCCAAATCTAGCCTTTAAGTTTCATGATTCTTTATTTGAACTTGATCCTGGTCTCGTCACTTTCTTAAAAATAGTCCATTGTCACTTTTGTCATTACGGAGCAAACGAATTCTAACTAACTAAATATAGCTAAAAATCATCCCAAGGTGGACTCATTTAGCTAAATTAGTTGTTAATATGAACCATTAATACTTAAACTGTTGCTACCCGGATCCATCACAATACTCAGCTCCCACAAAAAAAAACTCGCAACCTCTTAAATTTCGTCCTTACAGCCCAATATACTATTAAAACATAAATTTCGGATGCCCCAAGTATTTTACTCCTATCGGCTCATTTTTTAATACACAGCCCCCAATCTCTACATTAACTTTTGTCCATCAGACTCAAGAAACAAATATCTATTTTTGGCCCCCAACAATGTGATAACCACAAAAAAGATTAATACTCACCGGTAATAAAATAATATTCGGCACCCACAAAATTAATACAGATCCAACCCCAATTAAATGATATAATTTCACAATCCCCTAATTTTACTCAACACTAACCCTCATTCACTTTCTTCTTATTTCGCAATCTCAACTATAACCGCAATAAGTAGATTTATTTGGTTTATTCAGCTCACGCAGAAATCCAAACAACATAAACGAAGCTCCGTGTTTTTTGTCTTAAGTATCTCTGATAAGAGGTCTGGGTAGGTTTTAGAATTTGGATGTGGTTTTGTTGTCTGAAGCGAAACCTGATGATTGTAAAAATAAACAATGATTGTTCTTAGTTCCTCAATCTTAATTTTAGTATAGAAAAAACTTTTCTTTTTATAGATCGATGAGGATTAGGATCGTGTTTAATTCTTAAAAAGATTTGGTTTTTATAACCCAACTCGAGTTGAGCTTCCGTCATATGATTTATATTGTTTCGAGTCTATTGTGATGGAGATGTGGGAGTTGGTGTTTTTAAAAACCGTTTAGGAATGCACTTTTTACATCCATTTGGAATAGCTTAAAGTCTAAAGCACAAGCATAAGCTAATAGTATCCTAATTGACTCAAGTCTAGCAACTGGGGCATAAGTTTCATCATAATCGATGCCCTCTTATTGATTATAGCCTTGAGCAACTAACCTAGCCTTATTTCGAGAAACAATATCATTCTCGTCTAACTTATTTCTAAACACCCACTTAGTTCCTATGATTGTCATATTCCTAGGTTGTGGAACTAACTCCCAAACGTCGTTAGCAATGAATTGATTTAATTCTTCTTGCATAGCGACTATCCAACTTTCATCTCCTAAGGCTTCATTCACATTCTTAGGTTCTATAGTTGATATAAAACAAAAGAAGTTACTTTGGTTTTGGGCTTTTGACCTAAGGGTTCTTTGGTTAAGGTTTCCTATGACATTTTCCAATGGATGGTTCCTAGATTCCTTAATATTGACTATTTCATCAATCTCTAAAGTTTCATCCTCAATGTCATTTTCTAGGTTTTTCTTTTCGGTAACCTTAATTGCTTCTTCTTCATCTAAGTCATCATCCACCAAGGGTGATGTCTTAGAGGGTGGAGGAGTTTCATCGAATGTCACGTTGAGTGATTCTTTGACTTTCCTAGTATGTTTGTTAAGGATGATGTAGGCTTTACTATTTTGCGAGTAACCTAAAAAGATACCTTCGTATGACTTTGGGTCAAACTTTGTAAGGTAGTCTTTAGTGTTTAAAATGAAGCACTTGCTTCCAAACACTCTAAAGTAATCTAGAGTAGGTTTCCTACCTCTTAAGAGTTCGTAAGGTGTTTTTCCTAAGATGGCTCTAATTAGGATTCGGTTGAGAATGTATGTTGAAGTGTCTACTGCGTTACACCAAAACTTTTGTGGTAATGATTGTTCATTCAACATAGTCCTACTCATTTCTTAAAGTGTTCTATTCTTCCTTTCAACTACGCTATTTGATTGAGGAGTGCGTGGAGCTGAGAATTTATGTGTAATTCCATTGGCATTACAAAACTCTCCAAATTGCACCTCATTAAAAAATTCCCTACCATGGTTGGTTCTTATTGACACTATTGAACATCCTAATTGGTTTTGAATTTTCTTACTAAATTTTTTTTGAATTAATCGAAGTCTTCGGTTTTGTCCTTTAGGAATCTAGTCCAAGTATACCCAGAGTAGTCACCTACTATGACTAAGGTGTATCGGTTTCCTCCATAACTCCGTACGGCGGATGGACCGAAGAGATCCATATGAAGGATTTCTAAGCATCTAGTCGTTGAGACTATATTCTTAGCCTTATGACTAGTGTGAGCTTGTTTTCCAATTTTGCAAGCATCACAGGAATATGTTGATCAAACTTAAGCTTAGGTAAGTTTATAACTAATTCCTTAGATGCTAACGATTAAATGAGATGCATATTTGCATGACCTAATCTCCTAAGCCACAACGTTGAATTTTCATCAATCATTGCTAGATAAATTTGGTCTTTAGGCTTATTTCCTAATTTCATCACATATAAGCCTTTCTTCCTAATACCTCTACTTATGACCTTACCATCCTTAGTGATTTTACTATCATATTTAGAGAAAGTTACTCTACACTTATTATCACATATTTGTGCTATACTTAACAAGTTAAATCCTAAATTATCTACATGTTCTATATTATCTATTTAGAGAGAGTCATTCAAGATCGTACCTTTACCAATGATGTTACCATAAAGATTGCTACCAAAAATAATATTACCTCCGTTGTATGCCTTGTAGCTTGAGAGGAGCTTTTGGTTACCCATCATGCGTTTGGAGCATCCGCTATCCTTTATCTACTCATCGGGTTCCAAGTCAACTCTAAGGCATATCTATTTATGTAAGGTAACACCTCAAACATTTGGTCCCTAATATCTTATGGGTCCAAAGTTGTTAGAGCTAAACATCCCTTGCATTTGATGCAATTGGTTGGGATGTGGAATTGGAAGACACATTTCCCATTGCATGTAACTTTGACGTGGGAAGTTGTTCCAAGTTACGGGAAAGCCACGAGGTTGATTTTGTCGACCAACATTTCTTTTTGGTTGCGGTGTTCTAGGACGATAATAATTATTTGTGACTTTTCTAGGTGGTGGAGTTTTTGATCTAAAATTAGGTTTTGAAAATCCAACTCCGGGTTTTGATAATGGCTTATAAAAATGTTTAACTTCATTATCACTAGCAACGAGAACTTTTACATTTTTTACTATTATGTGTTTTGGTATATGACCCAAAATAGATTTTTGAAAAGATACACTTTTCCCAGATCCAGTTGTAGTTCCTGGTGGCGGTCCTATATTTGCTTTGGGGGACGCCTGCACATTAAGGGGGCCGCCCATATTTATGGGACCTCCATCAGAGGACGCCTTTTTCTGAGCTTTCACAAATTTTATTTCCTTAGTTCCACTAGATGATGCTTCAAATGAATTAAACCCTAAACCTAACTTTTGATTATTTAACATTTCATTTAATCAATGTGTGCTTTTTCAAACATGGTTAGTTTAAGAGCTTCCTCTTTAAGCTTTTCATTTTCAATTTTAAGTATATGACATTTTACACATTCGAGATCAACTCCCTTGTTTTCATGAGTGTAGACACCTTTTCTTTTAGAATACTAATTTTCTTTTCTAAACTAGTTCTAGCAACTTTAATATTTTGTTTTTAGTGATTATCTTTAAACTCATTTTGCATAGTTTATCATATTCATTATATAATACTAAATCATCTATTGACGAGTTTTCATCACTAAAGTAAGAGTATTCGGAACATACCTTACTTGATGCTTGAGCTATGA
>BQNB010160021.1:0-14848 GCA_026074375.1 Tanacetum coccineum | reverse complement strand
AATAAATCCCGTAGGTTATAATTTATTATTGATCACTATTTATACTAGTGCAAACCTTAATGCCTAAACCCACAAACCGGGCTACAACAAAATTCAATTTTGTTTTATGAAATTAATTGACACCATATCAGATATGACTCTAACCATGCAGCTTAAAGGCGGATCATGGGTTCAAATCTTGGCCTTGTGTTCTTTAATTATGGTATAACACATTTCACCTCTCTCATGTTTGCCGTGAGACGGTCAGACATGGCCGACAAAGGATTGGTTACCATATTACATTTTTGTCACACATATTATCACAAACTCACAATTGCCCTATTGGAACTTGATTTTCCATAAGATGGGCTCTTCTGACATATTGGATAACACTAGACCAAATCAGTGTTGCAAAAAATCGGCCTAGGCGGCCGATTTGGCGGAATCGGTCATTAAACGCCTTGATTTTTACTAATTGGCCAAAAAAATCGGTCTAGTAAAAAATCGGTTAAAAATCGGTCAAAAATCGGATTAATCGGTCAAAATCGGAATAAATAATGAAAAAATCGGATCACTTGAAATATTTGAAGTTTTGAACTTTGAAATACCATGCTTATCTTATACATATTATATCTAAAATTATAATTTTGTATATAAAAAATCCAATCCGATTAATCCCCGCATAACCGATTAATCGCTAGGCGCTACCCGACCGCTCCGGGAGCGCCTAGCGATTTTTACAACCTTGGGTGTAACTACACTCATTTTTGCACATTCCGATTAAAAGGTTTCTGCATATATATGAAGAGTGAGAGATAGTTCATGACATGTTCACACATTTGATAGACTAGACGGATATATTGTTAGACGAATAAGTGGCCCAAGCCCGATTGCGGGCTTGTGGTCCATTAGGGTTAGGTTTGATGTTGCTTATTTACAAAGCTATCTATTTATTATAAATAGATATGCCATCTCTTATGTAATTCATTCAATCAATACTATATCTATCATATAAATAGATCCTTTTGTTTTCTTGAAAGATCCATGATTTGGGCTCACTTAATTATTTCTTGGGCATTTCTGTGACTCGTAATGCTTCGGGGATGTTTTTATCTCAACAAAAGTATGCGACTGAGGTTCTTGATCGGGCTGGTATGCTTAATTGTAAACCGTGTCGTACACCTGTTGACACGGACTCCAAACTTTCTGCAGATGGTGCTCCTATTTCTGACTCTACATTATATCGCAGCCTAGCTGGGGCCTTACAGTATCTCACCTTTACCCAGCCTGACATTTCATATGCTGTTTAACAGGTCTGTCTCTTTATGCATGACCCTCGAGAGCCTCATCTCTCTGCTCTTAAGAGGATCTTACGGTATGTGCGTGGCACCTTGTCCTATGGATTACAACTTTATTCATCTACGACGTCATCTTTAGTGGCTTACTCAGATGCGGATTGGGCGGGTTGTCCCACTACTCGTCGATCAACCTCTGGTTATTGTGTTTTTCTTGGCAACAATCTTCTCTCCTGGTCATCGAAGCGCCAATTTACTCTCTCTCGATCTAGTGCTGAGGCTGAGTATCAGGGTGTTGCCAATGCGGTTGCTAAAACTTGCTGGTTACGTAATCTATTACGTGAACTTCATACACCTCTAGCCACTGCTACACTTGTCTATTGTGACAATGTGAGTGCCGTCTATCTCTCTTCTAATCCCGTGCAACATCAACGCACGAAGCATATCGAGATTGACATTCACTTTGTTCGGGATCTTGTTGCTACCGGTGCTATACGGGTTCTACACGTCCCGTCACGTTATCAGTATGCGGATATCTTCACCAAAGGTTTACCTACTAGTTTATTTGATGAGTTTCGTACCAGTTTGAGCGTTCGTTCATCTCCCGTTCAAACTGCGGGGGAGTGTTAGACGAATAAGTGGCCCAAGCCCGATTGTGGGCTTGTGGTCCATTAGGGTTAGGTTTGATGTTGCTTATTTACAAAGCTATCTATTTATTATAAATAGATATGCCATCTCTTATGTAATTCATTCAATCAATACAATATCTATCATATTACACCAGTGTCACACCCCGACAATGGCGAAAACTAATGCAACATAATGATCAATCATAACACAAGATACAATATAGAGAAAACTACAATGCATAAACTTTAAGTGTTACGAAGGCCATTAACCTCGAACAACCTCGAGTGATGTCCCAAATCATAACCAAATCAAAAATCTCTTACAAATTCCAAATGCCCACATAGGGGTCCAAATCCAAACTTAAACTAAAACTTCCAAACACTAATAGCCAAACAAATAAACAAGCAAGGCTTTACATGAAAATCCACACAGGATACTCCTAAGCCTGCTATCACATATCACCAATTATTCATCTTTCACTTCACCTGAAACTGATACTTAAAAACGTCAACAATAATGTTGGTGAGCTCGTAAGTTTGACCTTAAACCCAAAAGTTGTGCTAATAACTCAAAACAGTAGACAAAATTGCAATATGATAGTGAATATATGAGAATCACCCATGACTTGGCATCCTCGCTAATCATGTAAACTCGACCTAGCTTACCAGCTAGTTGAACCATGCCCTAGCATCACCACTAGTCAGGTAGCAAATATGTCACTTACGTACCTAAAGGGCCTACCAGTGGACAAACATATTAGCAGACAAAACCCTTGCATGCCAAACACAGTACATCAATCACCCTTGTCGTGCCAAACATAGTACACGCAAGTAAAATCACATCACATATATTCACATAGCAACCATAAGCATATAATTATCCTAAAAACAAAACCACATTTCGCACAGTCAAATTTCAAAACAGTTCAAAACACATTTGAGTATCATTTTCCCCCAACGGAAAAACAATAGAAAAATGAGGCTACGAGAACTCACCTCAAGCAAGTCTTAAGCAACCAAATCTCAATCACACAAGCAAATGCAACGACCTCCGCACATGACCTAGTCCAGTTAATGTCCCATTAAATCATTTATTTCTAAAACAGTCTTCACGTTTAATGCATAGAGGCTAGATGCGTTGTACAATTACTCTTAACAATTTAGTGGTGTGATGGTTGACATCCCATCCCAAAATACCTTATCATTCCGATATCTCAACGATACATACTTATACTATTTAAAGAAAATAGCTAAGTGTTATAAGTAAATATTTATAATAGATAATTATAAATATATCTCGATAAGTCCATTCAGTACTCTTAGTTACCATAAAATAATCATAATATGGTTGAAAATGAAACGTTTATTCATAATAAACATATTAGAGAAGTTTCGAGAAAAATTATATTTTTTGTCTTTTAGTGAATTTATTAAATAAATAAAATAATATTTTATTATTTAAAACCAAAATCATGTTCTTAAGTAAAATTTTCCAAGTGTAAACTTTTTACGAAATTTCGACATGACACGTACGCTTATATAACGTTTTCCAAGGTTTTAAACCTTAATTTTAACACCTTTCACCATTTCCACACTTTTCGGCAAAATTTTAAAATTTCAATCTTTAACGTTTACTAAAACGTTTTTCCTAAAATAACGTTCAATATCAGTTCGTAAATACATTTCACTTTCAAAAGTTCTTCAAAAATTCTTAAAACGATTAAATATCGCTTATTGGGCTTTAAGGCCCAACAAGGGTCCAATAAGGTATTTATACGTCCAAAATACGATCCAAGCCCAAAACTAAGGTCCATTTATATACATAAGCTCATACTATTAAGTAGAAAATAACCCGGATCATAATAAGCCATCAAATAAGCCACGGCTTATTTGTGCCTAATGGGCCATGAGCCCAAGAGCTCAAAAATCAAGTCCGTAAGCTTAAAAATAATCTAGCACGCTACGTATAGTATTTGGTTACTACCATAAGCTAATAAAATAGTCCACGAAAATACGCCATACCACGAAAATAATCAAAATTACTTCTCTTGTGATTTTAAAGAAGGACGTGAGCATGTAAGCTCAAAATAAGCCTCGAAAAGCCCACAAAATAAGCTATACAAACTATTATACAAAATAAACTATCTAGCAATATATGTTTCTCAACCATCACTACCACAATATCAAAACTAACAAAACCTTATCCTTGTTTCTTTTTTTATTCGAACCCCAAATGTACCCTTTTTTCATTTCGTTTCCAAAAATCGATTTTTATGATGATCAACTTGTACAACTAACATCTTTGCATCAATATAAACCCAAAAGGACAAATAAAATTTAAATTTGGAAACTTACAAGAAAATCTTCAAAAATGTAGATTTCGACACGAACCGGACAACCCAAACGTTGTTTAAATGAATACCTAAATACTCGTATCAACCCGGAATATCACGTTCTTGATCAAAGTTAGAAAATCTATGGTGGTTTGTGGCGGACAAACATACACACACACTTATGTGTGTGTTTTTTTTGAAAATGAGATGAATGAATGAAGATATTGGTTGTAAAATGGAATATATGTGTACAATTGCTAGACAAGGGAGCTAAAATCATGCCTCCTTGTCCCTTGTGAGGTTAGAACTGGTCATGGTATCCAAGGGGGACTCGGGGTGTCATTTTTGTGTCGAGATTACTTAAAAGCTCATAAAACTTAACCGTAAATTGTTCCTCAAAGTTAATTAGCATTTTTATTAACTTTAAAAATACTTTTCCATTAACCTAGAGTATTTACAGGACGTATTTACACTTTAAACTCCTTCAAAACTCATTTGGACATTAACGGACGTGTCGGAACTCATTTTTTAAAATTTCTTAAAATTTACGGGTCAACCACCCGGAATGCAAACAACACAATAATAACCTCTAAAAAGGACTATTATTCACAATAAACCATATATTACCACAAATCTCAACAAAATCACACCGTCAACACAATATAAAATCTGAATAAATTGACAAATGTCAAATAGTCAAAGGACTAAAATGAAATATTCAGAACACAAAAGGGGCAAAGGTTACATTCTAACCCCCTTAAAAGAATTTTAACCCCAAAATTCAACTACTAACATCACTAAACAAATGTGGGTACTTAAGGTTCATCTGATCTTCACGTTCCAACGTGAATTCATGGCCACGTTTTGAATTCCACCGAACCTTGACGAAGGCAATCATACTATGCTTCAGCTTCTTGAACTCTCTTTCTAAAATTTCCACAAGCTCTTCCACAAAATTTAACTTGGCATCAACTTGTATCTCATCCAAGGGCACTTGCAGTGTTGAATCAGCCAAACACTTTTTAAGGTTCGACACGTGGAACGTGCATGAACACCATCTAATTCCTCAAGCAAATCTAACCCGTAGGTTACGGGGCCTACTTTTTTAATAATCTTAAAAGGTCAAACAAATCTAGGTGCTAGTTTCTCTTTCTTCCTAAAGCGTACCACACCTTTTCTAAGGCGACTACTTTTAGAGCAAAAACATTAGCTCACTACACTAAACGCTTAGAGGACTTCCTCATCTTATTAGCATAACTTTTTAACTAATCACGCGTAAGCCGTAAGTCTATCCTTTATCTATGAGATCTATTCTCAGTAGTTCTTGCACTAACTCTAGGTCCTATCAATGACCTTTACTCTAACTCAACCTACATTAATGGTAAAAGACACTTTTACCAACAATGCCCTCAACGGTGACATTCATACTAGAATGATAACCTATCTATTATACGAAAAACTCAACAATACGGAAGATGAACCTTCCATCTACTTCCTCTGAAGGCCAACGGTCGTGACGCTCTAAAGCTAGGTCTTTCAAAGTCTGAATAGTACGCTCACTCTGACCATCGGTTTGAGGGTGGTAAGCCGTACTCATGTCTAAACGGGTTCCTAATGCCTCTTGCATTGACTGCCAAAACCTTGATGTGAAACGACTATCATGATCCGATATGATCGAGATCGGCACACCATGTCTAGCAACGATCTCATTCAAATACAACCTAGTCAATCTGTCCATCTTATATCACTCACGCATAGGTAGAAAATGAGCAGACTTAGTCAATCGGTCCATAATGACCCAGATTGTGTCATGCCCACTACTAGTCCTAGGCAACTTAGTCACAAAATCCATAGCTATTCCTTCCCATTTCCATACGGGAATCTTAGGTTGCTTGAGCAAGCAGATGGCCTTTGATGCTCATCTTTAACCTTTAAAACAAGTCAAACACTTATTTACATTACTCAGCTAATGTCCCTTCTTTCATACCGGGCACCGTATACCTATCTCTAAGGTCGCATTAATACATCTTATCAGCTCCTGGGTGTACATAGTACTTCGACTTATGGGCTTCATCCATTATCAGGGTTCTTACATCACCCTTCAAAGGCACCCATATTTGATCCAGGTAGTATAAAGTCCTATCACTTCTCTGTTCTATCATCTCATTCAAACCTTTCTGCAATCCTGAAGGGACTCATCACAGACTCCTTTTGATCCGCCAGTTTTCCTATACTTGTGTTACTCGACTGATGGGGTCTTATTCATAGCTCTAACTCTATTAGGCTTTTTTTTTTACTTCTTTACTTCCGCTACTTAAGGGCATCAGACCACCACATATTCGCTCTTACCAGGATAGTAGTGAATTTCACAGTCATAATATTAAAACAACTCTACTCCAGTGACGATTGTTGCTATTTATTCTTTGACTAAAGATATGCTGAAAGACTCTTATGATCCGTATTGATGGACCACTCCTTGTTTCCATACAGATAATGTCTCCCAAAATTCTTATGGGCTTACACTAAATGCTCCCTATTCTAAATTTTGGGTCTATTATTCTTTTATTGAATTTCAACTGCCTAAGACGCATTGGATTTCACCTTACCTCTTTGCTTCAAAACACATCTAATCCTAGGCCTATTGGTCATAATTATACCACAAAATTTTCTGCTCATCAGGGAGAGCTGAATCTGTGGCTTACATCACTTATCCTTTCCAAAGCTTTTGAAATGCAATTTCCTACTCCCCACCCCAATCATAATGTCTTACACTTCTGAGCCAAGATAGTAAGAGCTTAGCTATACTTAGAAAAAGTTCTCAATGAACCTAAAAAAAAGCGGTAATATCCTATCCATATCATATGACACGACCATCGATCCTTAGTCAGAGTTCGAGGGGCTTTCCAATTCTTAACAGCTTCAATCTTCCTAGGGTCTACATGTGTTCCATCTCCATGTATAACTATGCCTAATGAAAACTGTAATTTTCCTTAGCCAGAATTCACACTTAGAAAAACTTAGCATACTTTTATCTCTTCTTGGAGCAGTTCCAAGATAACCCTTAAGTGTTCTACTTGCTCTCTCGTTGTCTTAGAGTAGATTAAGATGTCGTCTATAAAACACTATCACAAACTTATCAAGATAAGGCCTACAAACTCTGTTCATCAAATCCATGAATACCGCTGGTGCGTTAGTCAGACCAAAGGGCATTACTATAAACTCGAAATGTCTATAACGAGTTCTAAACGCAGTCTTTGGAATTTTATCCTCATGCACTCTCATCTGATGGTATCCAGACCTAAGATCTATCTTTGAGAAAAACTACAACCCTTGCAGTTGGTCAAATAGATCATCAATCCTAGGAAGCGGATAACGATTATTAACAAACAACTTGTTCAATTCTCTATAGTCAATACACATCCTAAAAGAACCATCTTTCTTTTTCACAGACAAAACCGGTGCTCCCCAAATCGATGAGCTTGGTCGAATGAAACCTTTGTCCTGGAGTTCCTTGAGTTGTCCCGACAACTCCTCTAATTCAGAAGGTGCTAAACGATAGGGAGACTTTGCAATCGGTACAACTCTAGGGATTAACTCGATCTGGAACGCAATTTCTCAAAGAGGTGGCAATCTTAATAAATCATCAGGAAATACCTCAGGAAAGTCTCTAACCATAACAATCTCTTCTTGTTTCTTATCGCTAGCCTTAACACTCATCAAAAGTCTCGCTTTCTTTTCTGGTCTTTATCCTAATACTCTAAGTACCTTTCCATCTAGTAGTGGTATCCATACTACTTTCTCATGACAAATTATTTCAGCCTTATGATTAGACAACCAATCCATACCTATAATCACATCAAAACTCCTATGCCCGAATGGTATCAAATTGATGTCAAATACATGACCCTCGATTTCTAGTTTGCAACCCTTAATAATCTTATCAATCTTTATAGCTGCTCGCTAGCTATCTCAATCTCATATCTGAAACCTAATTCACTGGGTTCTATGCCTAACAGAGGTATAAAAGTAGTGGAAATAAAACTATAGTCGACACCAGAGTCAAATAAGGTAGTGGCAAAATGGTTGTTTAAAGTAAACGTACCCATCATAATGTTCTGATCCTGGCGAGCTTCCTCTGCCCCCAACATGAATGCCCTACCCCTAGCTTGGTTTCCTTGGTTTCCATGACCCTGACCCCTGTTATTAGCAACAACTTGGTTTGGACAGTTTCCTCTTGGTCCTTGTGCTCTATTCAATCTAGGACATGCTGGCTTGAGATGGTCAGTACTACCACATTCGTGGCATGTACCACGAGCAGGTGTTGGGTTCTTTACATTTACCGTGTTCACATTCCTAGGCACAACTCTACAATCCCTTGCAAGATGACCTGGGCGGTTACAGTTGAAACATGTGCGGCAAAGCCCTTCGGGTGCATGGTTAGAGTTGCAGGTGGCACACTTGGGCCAAGCACCTGTATTCTCTTTTCCTACAGGGTTTGCGGTTGAAGCAAATGCATTTCTAGTCCTAGTCCTCTTATTATCATCCCTACCATTCTTATCCTTGCTAGGTTCCCCCATATTTCCTCTTTTTTCAACTTTCTTTATTGATCTATTCCTAACAGCCTCATCGGTCAGTGCACCAGAAATCTGCACAGCCTTCTGCATAGTCTTTGGCTCCGTTACTGCTACCATCCTACAGATCTGTAGAGCAAGGCCATATACGTATCTCTCAATCTTCTTACTTTCTAGGGTCACTAAATGTGAAACTAACCTAGCCAACTCATGAAACCTCTCAGTATACGCAACATGGCCAGCCCTGACCATGGCGTGATTCCACAACTCAGTTTCCAACTTTTGTATCTCATGAATAGGATAAAACTCTTCTATCATCATAAGCTTAAAGTCATTCCATGACATACTAACAACAACTTCCTAGCTTAGCGTACGGATCTGAGAGTTCCACCACGTTAAAGCCTTACCCACAAATGAACCCACAGTGTATTTTACTTTTTTGTCAATACTACAACCACTCATATCCTACACGGACTCCATTCTCTCAATCCATCGGGTAAGAACTACAACACTTCCCTTACCATCATATTCCTTAGGGTTACAAGCTAAGAACTCCTTATATGAACAACCTACCCGGTTTCCATTCACTAACACATTCCTAACATTCTCATTAACCACATTACCATTTTGATTTCTAACATTTCCTTGGTTACCAAACTGAGCTAAAATGGCGGGTAAGAGGGTTTGCAATTGTTGGGTAATGATCGTCAGGAAGTCGGGTGCTCCTCCTACACCCTCATTGACTCCCTCTACATTCCCATTGACTCCCTCTACATTCCTATTAGCTCCCAACCCTGGCTATTCCCTTGACCATTCATTTCGTCAACACGCTCATCATTACCTCCCCTAGGTCCTCTACCCCTCCCACCTCTACCAACCCGTTCACCCGTTCCCCTTCCTTGTGATTCGACAACAGGCCGGCCAGCACTTCGGGTCCTCATCCATGGCGGCATTATCTACCTGAGGGAGAACATGGGCAACATTAGGTAGGTAGGAAGACTAACATATATATAGAATATCTTACTATATATATAATTATAACATATATATATAGAATATCTTACTATATATATAATTATACACATAATACCCCCTTATGGTGTCAACATCATATATATAGAATATCTTACTATATATATAATTATAACATATATATATAGAATATCTTACTATATATATAATTATGTGTATAATTATATATATAGTAAGATATTCTATATATTTTAACCAAATCCAAAATCCAAATCATAACCAAATCCAAAATCTCTTACAATATATATAGACCATGAACAACCTCGAGTAATTGATGTTGACACCATTATACACAAATCCAAAATCATATATATGATTTGGTTAAGATATTCTATATATCTTACTATATATATAGACCATCAACCTCGAACAACCTCGAACAACCTCGAACAACCTCGAGTAATGTCCCAAATCATAACCAAATCCAAAATCTCTTACAAATTTCAAATGCCCACACAGGGGTCCAAATCTAAACTTAAACTAAAACTTCCAAACACTAAAAGCCAAACAAATAAACAAGCAAGGCTTCACATGAAAATCCACACGGGATACTCCTAAGCCTGCTATCACATATCACTAATTATTCATCTTTCAATTCACCTGAAAATGATACTCGAAAACATCAACAATAATGTTGGTGAGCTCGTAAGTTTGACCTTAAACATAAAAGCTGTGCCAACAACTCAAAACAGTGGACAAAAGTGCAATATGATAGTAAATATATGAGAATCACCCATGACTTAGCATCCTCGCTAATCATGTAAACTGACATAGCTTACCCGCAGTCGAACCATGCCCTAGCATCACCACTAGTCAGGTAGCAAATATGTCACTTACGCACCTAAAGGGCCTACCAGCTAGAGCACTATATTAGGGCAGGATCCAAAACCCTTGCATGCCAAACACAATACACGCAAGTAAAATCACATCACATATATTCACATAGCAATCATAAGCACATAATTGTCCAAAAAACAAAACCATATTTCGCACAGTCAAATTTCAAAACAGTTCAAAACACATTTGAGTATCCTTTTCCCCTAACGGCAAAACAGTAGAAAAATGAGGCTACGAGAACTCACCTCAAGAAAGTCTTAAGCAACCAAATCATAATCACACAAGCAAATTCAACGACGTTCGCACACGACCTAGTCCAGTTAATGTCGAATTAAATCATTTATTTCTAAAACAGTCTTCACGTTTGATGTATAGAGGCTAGATGCATTGTACAATTACCCTTAACAATTTAGTGGTGTGATGGTTGACGTCTCATCCCAAAATACCTTATCATTCCGATATCTCAACGATACATACTTATACTATTTAAAGAAAATAGCTAAGTAATATAATTAAATATTTATAATAAGTAATTATAAATTTATCTCGATAAGTCCATTCGGTACTCTTAGTTACCATAAAATAATCATAATATGGTTGAAAATAAAACGTTTATTCATAATAAACATATTAGAGAAGTTTCGAGAAAAATTATATTTTTTGTCTTTTAGCGAATTTATGAAATATAAAAAATAATATTTTATTATTTAAAACCAAAATCATGTTCTTAAGTAAAATTTTCTAAGTATAAAAATTTTACAAAATTTCGACATGAGCCGTACGCTTATATTCCAAGGTTTTAAACCTTAATTCAAACACCTTTCACCATTTCGACACTTTTTGGCAAAATTCTAAAATCTCAATCTTTAACGTTTACTAAAACGTTTTTCTCAAAATAACATTCAATATCACTTCGTAAATACATTTCATTTTCAAAAGTTCGTCAAAAACTCTTAAAACGATTAAATATCGCTTATTTTGCTTTAAGGCCCAACAAGGGGTCTAATAAGGTATTTATACGTCCAAAATACGATCCAAAATACGATCCAATCCCAAAACTAAGGTCCATTTATATATATAAGCTCATACTAATAAGTAGAAAAGAACCCGGACCACCATAAGCTATCAAATAAGCCACGACTTATTTGTGCCTAATGGGTCGTGAGCCTAATAGCTCAAAAATCAAGTTCGTAAGCTTAAACATAAGCTAACACGTTACGTATAGTATTTGGTTACTACCATAAGCTAATAAAATAGTCCACGAACATATGCCATACCACGAAAATAATCAAAATCACTTCCCTTGTGATTTTAAAGTAGGACGTGAGCATGTAAGCTCAAAATAAGCCACAAAAAGCCCACAAAATAAGCTATACAAGCTATTATACAAAATAAGCTATCTAGCAATATATGTTTCTCAACCATCATGACCACAATATTCAAACGATCAACTTATACAACTAACATCTATGCATTAATATAAACACAAAAGGACAAACAAAATTTAAATTTGGAAACTTACAAAAAAATCTTCAAAAATGTAGATTTCGATACGAACCGGACAACCCAAATATTGTTTAAATGAATACCCAAATACTCGTATCAAATATAAAACTCTTTGGCTCTGGTGATCCTTATAGTTGCTTCCTTAGAAGAATTTACTCTGTAGCTGATCTTGGTAATTGGCAGTTCATTAGCCCTATGAGTGATCTGATGATTGTATTCATCAAACATCTTTTTTCCTTTTGGCCTCATGCTCAGCCATCTTCCGAGTTTGAGCCTTGATTGTATCAGGGCTTAAGATTTCCTTTAAAGATTTCTCAGACTTCTCTTTCTCAGCCTTGAGATCAGCTAATCTTTTTATCTCCTTAACTTGAGCCATGACATCCTCCTGAGTCAGTTGTCCCTCAAGAATGACAAGATTTGAAACTTAGTATTTTGGGAGCTGAACCTCCTTCTTGCATAAAAGGCATGATGTCCTTTAGTAGATCTTCGGTTGCAATACCTTTCCCTTTGGATTCATCACTAGGAGGAGTTGGATCTCTTGGTGGAGTTGGATATCTTAGAGGAGTATGAGAGAAGATAGACGAAGTGGTCATGGTGAGATGTTCAGTGAATTGATCCACTGTCATTTTGGTAGCATCGGGCTTTTGGAGGGGTTCAGGCATGATAGACTTCAAAGGTGTTGGTGATGGAATTGATGATGTTGGAACTAAGAACTTCAGATTTTTGACAGGAGGTTCATCATTAGTTACTTTCTTCTCTGAATTGTCTTCCTCCGAATTCTTTTCCACTGAGGTATGAAGAACCAGAGCATTTTCTTCATTGACAAGGGGAGCTTGTTTTATATTTGATACTACTTGAGCTGGTGTTTGCTCCCCCTAATCAATAGCCATAATGGTGTCCCCTGAATGTTGCTCCCCCCTTAGCTTGATTAGGGTTTTGAGCATCTTTCTCTTCAGTTGGTGATTCAGGGTTGTTTTTCTCCCACTTCTCCCCTTCAGCATTAGCCTTTTTAAAGACTTTTGCTGCTTTGAGGAGGGAGACCATGTCCTTATACATAAGCCTAAGATCTCAAACATGTTGAGAGTTTATGGCCACAGAGGATTGAAATGATGATAGTTTATCAAAAACCACCTTCATGCCTTTGCGAACTTTGTTCTTGACTAACACCCCCATCTTTGTTTTGATGACTTCGCTCAGCTCCTGCTAAAGCTTAACAAACCTATAACTCTCCAGAGTGTTGAATGCATTGAATTCTCTGTTCATTAGCTTAAGAATAATGTTAGGGAGCTGATCTTTTAAGGTCTGTTGAACTTGAGCATCAAACAGGGGCAATTTCTCTTCATAGGATTATGAAACAGAGTGTTTGATAGAGTCCTAAACTATCTGAGGAAGAGAGTTTTATAGAGCCTCTGAAAGTAGACCAGGAAAATTTGTTTTGAGGGTGTCAGCAACAAGTGAGGGCACAGAGGACTGAATAGCATCCGTTACTTGCTTGGTTATGCTAGACTCTAACTGATTAACCTTGGTGGTAAGTGTGCGCAACTCTTCATGAAGATGACCAAGGGGGTCTGACTGAGCTGGATTATCAACGGAAGCATAAAAGGTTTTAGCAATACCTTCTTGAGAATCATTATCAAGGAGTCTCAAAGCCTGACAGAGAGGCCAAGTCATCATTAGGCATAGACCGTAGTCTAGAGTCATAGGCAACCCCTTCTCATCATCTTTAGGAGTAATATCAATTACATCAAGATCATCTGAAGTACTCCTTTGTGATCCTTGATGAATGAGCAGTGAACCAGAGATAGTAACAGCTTGAAAGGACTGGATTATTTTGATCTATGATTCAGTGTTATAAGGACTCTCAACATTTTTAGCACCCTTATTCTTCTGATCAATCTCATCCATGATCTGATCAAAAATGACATCCTTCATAGATTCCAACCCAGACTCCTTCACCTCCTCTTGAACATTTTGGTATTGTACTTGCATAAACTTGTTAGTTAAAAAGTTGAATTTGTAATGAAGTGAAGGGTCGTCATTCGCTGCCCCTAAGAAGACTAAATGTGATTATCCAGTCCCCTCAAAAGTTTAAAACTTTTGGGACTCTTTTCAGTTGTGAGTTTATAATATGGGGAAGGGTCGCCATTCGCAGACCCTAAGAAGACTAGGTGTGATCATCCAGTCCCCTCAAAAGTCAAAGACTTTAGGGCTCTTTACATTGGTTAAGGGACCCCTGAGTCTGAGTGAGGTTCAGTTCATACAAGGGTCGAATTTCATGTATAGATGGGTTAATCTAGCAAAGTCTAGAGTTTACATAGTCAAACATCAGACAGTATTAGCCTTTCAGTATCATCCCTTTAGTTTAGACACAGAGTGTAAAGAAGATTTGAGAATATAAGTGCTGACTCTGACTCTCTATTGGGTCGGGGGTAGCCTTTAACTTCACCACTCTCTCCTAGAGAAGTTTGAGAGTGGTTGCTTGTAGTGCCCCTTATATTTAAAATACTATTACCTTTTTGGCTTCACGGTCTTAGGCTGGATTACTTGCTCCTCTGCCGATTCGGAGGTATCTAGACTCTTGGTTGCATCTGCGGTGGCCACTGTTTCCTCAGTGTGCTGAGTCTCAGCGACTTGTGTCTTTGGAAGAATGACCCTGACCTTATATG
>BQNB010160020.1:0-14848 GCA_026074375.1 Tanacetum coccineum | reverse complement strand
GGAATACTTACTCTCTTATTATTATTGATATTATCCTTATTATATATTTATATTATATATTTATTATATATTATATATATAGTAAAAGATTGTGATCAAGCTTCATTCAAAACTAAACAAACTTCTCTATCAGAAAGTGTTTGCATCTTTTTCATATGGATTTATTTGGACCAATAAGTCCAATGTCCATAAATCATGAGAAGTATACCCTCGTCATTGTTGATGAGTACTGAAGGTACACATGGGTTTACTTTCTCAGGAAGAATAGTCAAGCACCTGAAATGATTATGTCTTTTATCAGGATGGAAGAAAACCAAAATGATGTAAAATTCAAACAAATCAGAACTGATAATGGGACTGAGTTTAGAAATCATGAGCTTGAGAGTTTCTGTGATGAGAGAGGAATTTCTCTTTTCCCTATACACCTGTACAAAATGGTGTAGCTGAAAGGAAAAACAGAACTCTCATTGAGGCTACTAGGACTATGCTGAATGGATCAGTACTTTCTAAGCACTTCTTGACTGAAGCAGTCAGAATAGCCTGCTATACTCAAAATAGACCAATCATTGTCAAAAGATATGATAAGACTCCCTATAAGATATTAAGAGAAAGAATCCCTGATATCAGCTATTTTTATGTGTTTGGATGCCCTGTGTTTATTCACAATCATAAGGATCGTCTAGGCAAATTTGATGCTAAGGCTGATGATGGATACTTCTTAGGATACTCTTTTATCTCAAAATCCTTCAGAGTCTATAATACAAGAGGACAACAAATTGAGGAGACTTATCATGTGACATTTGATGAAAATATGGAAGCCATCAGCTTTACACATACATAAGAGGATGAGATTGGTATTGATGATTCATCTAGATACCCCCCTGATGAATTTGTTCATGAGGATGATCTATCTAGACAATAACAAATAGACTCTGATATCTCATACTATGTTATTCCTCATGGTCGTTCACTCTCTGAACTTACTCAAGAAAACCAAGTCCTTGAAGTGATTGCTCCAAATGAGCCTGATATACCTCACACTGAGGATACTGAAGGTCCTCTTGATCTAATCAACATTGAAGGGACTCATGAAAAAAATGTTCAGAATGATCAAATGATCACTCAACCCATTGATGTACCATCAAGGAACAATACTGAAGTCTCAGGATCCATTACTGAATCTTTAGTCCCTAATGTCACTCAGTCTCTTATCTCAAATCAGCCTCTACAAGTTCTCATACTGTTCCTCAGGATAGATGGTCAAGAGACCAACACTTTAAACTTGTGAATATCATTGGTGATCCTGGTGAAGGCATGCTTACAAGAAGCATGGCTGCTAAGCATACAGTTGCATCAGCTAGTGAATGTCTATTTGTTGACTCTCTCTGAGATTAAACCTAAAAAGGCGTCTAAGGCACTGGAGCACCTAGGATGGGTTGATGCCATACAAGAAGAACTGAATTAGTTCTATATAAACAAAGTATGGACTCTTGTTCCTCTCCCTTATGGAAAAACAGCCATAGGATCCAAATAGGTATTCAGGAACAAGAAAGACGAGCATGGTATAACCACCAAAAACAAAGCAAGACTGGTTGCACAAGGTTATAGTCAGGAAGACGGAATTGACTATGATGAAACCTTTACACCAGTGTCAAGGATGGAAGCCATCAGGATATTCCTTGCTTTTGCCATATATATGAACTTCGAAGTTTACTAAATGAATGTCAAAAGAGTCTTCCTGAATGGTAAACTGAAAGAAGAAGTTTATGTTAAAAGCCTCCTGGCTTTGAAAGTAGTGAGTTCCCTAACTATGTCGGTAAACTTGACAAAGCCCTTTATGGACTGAAACAAGCACCAAATACATGGTATGAGACTCTCTCTACTTTCCTTATTCAAAATAAGTTTACCAGGGGAAGAATAGATAACACATTGTTTATCTATAAATCAAAAGGAGATGTTCTCCTCGTTCAAGTATATGTAGATGACATCATATTTGGCTCAACAAGTTATAAACTTTGTAAACAGTTTGAGAAACTGATGACAAAGAAATTTGAAATGAGTATGATAGGAGAACTCATCTACTTCCTTAGACTGCAAATCAAGCAGGATGACAAAGGAATCTCAATTTGTCAAGAACAATACACTAGGAACTTACTCAAGAAATATGAAATTTCTGATAGTTCCTCAGTGAAAACACCCCTCCAAACAAATTAGCTCCTGATCTTGCTGGCAAGCCAGTCAATGAGACCTCCAATGATTGGGTCACTTATGTACTTAACTGCAACAAGGCATGATATCCAATTCTCCAACATATCATTCCAATTCAAAAGAATCACATCTAACTGTTGTGAAAAGAATCCTCAGGTACTTGAAAGGTACTTCAACTCTTGGTCTGTATTATCCAAAATGTTCAGGCTTTGATCTCAAAGGATACTCAGACTCGAACTATGCTGGTTGTAATATAAACAGAAAAAGCACCTCGGGTGCCTGTCAAATACTTGGTGGAAAATTGGTTTGTTGGAGTGCTAAAAAATAGCAGTTAGTGGCTATGTCCTCAGCTAAGGCTGAATACGTTGCTGCTGCTGGGTGTTGTGTAAGTATTCTATGAATGAAAAGTCAACTCAGTGACTATGACATTCATTATAAGATGGTACCGATCTTTTGTGACAAAACCAGTGCGATTGCAATATCCAACAACCTAGTCCTTCACTCAAGAACCAAGCATATTGATATAAGATATCACTTCATTAGGGATTACATCCTTAAAGAAGACATAGAATTACACTTCATCCGCATTGAGTATCAGCTAGCTGATATCTTTACTAAACCTCTAGATGAACCTACTTTCACAAGGTTGAAAGCAGAGTTAAGCATGTTGAACATTGATTGATCAGTCTCCCTGATCAAACATGTTTAGTATGGTGTATATTCTTTTCTCCCTAAAACCATCTCCTTGAAACATATATGAATCCCATGACACTGAGGGACACATTAAATGAAGTAACTAAATGCTCTAAGTCTTTAGTTACTTAATGTCCTAGGTTGGTGACTGAACACATTAAATAAGGAACAAATATTCCTTATCTAACTGTCATCCAACAGTCATGGGTCCCCACTTCTCCCAATATCACTCAAATAACCCACCATGCATTTAATGCTCACTCCCACAAACCTGATCCCTTCCCAAAATATCTAATCAAAAGACTTTTGACCGTTATTCATATGTCATCACTGCAAAAGTAAAATGGCGCAACAGTTGCCATGAAAAACGGGATCGTGCAACTAGTGAGAAAATGTATTAAATGTAGCACCAACAAATTTTTAACTTTTTCAAAATGAAAAGTTTAAAATTATGTATGGAAAATCTTTTCCAATCCCCTATAAATACCTTTCACCAAACAAGAACACACACACAAATTTCCAAAGCAAATAAACTCTGCTCAAATACTCTCTCAAAGCAAACGTGTGGGTGTTCTTCAATTTTTCGATAAAAAGATTATATCTTAACAAGTTGTTCATTGCAAATACTTCTTTTAAACATTTGTTTTGGTCAATCATGTTCAATACAAAGATATCCATCTTCGTAGAGTTCCTTTTGATAACATATCACACATTTCACGGCAGCGATCAAGGTTGAACTAAACTTGTGACCATTTGGTGTGTGATATTCTGCCATTAAAACCTTTTGTTTTTCACAAACTTCATCAACAATGGCAGAAGAACAAGCAATTGTGTATGCTCCTCAATGGAACAACATGACTATGGACAATGTGATTTTTCAAACAAACAATGTTGTGGGTAACTTTAATTACCCACCTAGTTGAGTGGATCAAGAGAGTTAAGATAGGCGGTAGGAGATGGAGTACTTGCTCGAGAAGTTTCGACATCACATCATCATCATCATCATCGGGTTGATGAGATGACAGCCATTTATGATAGAGGAAGAAGGAAGAGATGAAATGAAGATGCCTTGCCAGATCTCTTTGAGGTTCGTCGAGTTGTTTTAGGGCAAGAGGACGCATGACTCCGCTCAACAGAGTCATAGATCCATTGTCAAGATGAGAATACGTTCCCATGACGTTGTCAGATAAAGACGAGTTAGAAACTATGCCATACGGAAGATTGCGGTGGAGCGCCCACGCACTCAGATTTTTTTAAAACAAAAACATAAGCAAGAAGATTATTGTTTTTTCGAAACACACAATACAACATGTGAGCAAGACAAGTGGGAGACGGTCCCGATGTCCTCTTAGTCCGAACATATTCTCCCGAATGAGTTCTTCCCCATTGCTTTCCATGTCGGGGCTTTAGTTCTTATGGTGAGAATTTTATTTGAGATTAAGAGAAGACGGTTTGGTCCTTTTAATGGTACAGTCTACCACACACATCCAATTCAAGAAGTCCGACGAATATCAACAGAGTAGGAAATCAGTGCAATATTGACCCTCGGGTGTTTTCTTGAAATAGTCCAACGAGATGCCAAGGTCCTATTCGTGTAAAAAATGAGACTTGGCACCATTGTATGGAATTTTAAGATTATCTGAATAGACGAGAGTGAGAAGTTATGAATCATGTTGAAACATAAATGAGAAAAATAAGATAGCCATATTCATCGGTTTGTACCGTGACTTGACTATAGAAGTCTAGAATAAATCTCGGAACAATCGGTTTGTTGATTTGAAAGAGACAATTGAAGCGAATGTTAATAAAAAGACGCTCAATATTGTTGGATTTGTAGTAGGCTTGATCAACAACACGACCTTCGTGAATGTTGTGGTTTTTAATAGATTTGTAGAATTGGGCAATAGTAGGGGAGATGCCAGGAATTTTGGATACTTTTTTGGAAGGTAGGATTTTAGTTAGAGATATATCGGTGGTAGTAGCTTTCGGCATTTTTGTCACCTAAGCAAGTTATCAACAACATAAAATGTTAAAAAAATATAATAAAGAAAATAAAATGAAGTTTTGAAAAATGACGAATGTGGGACAATGATTACTTCGATTTTAAAAACCCTAAGAAGTGATTCATATGTTCCTTAATTTATTTTTGACTTAATCTAGGATGTCGAAGAATATATATTAGTTATATATTTCAACATCAAGACAATGACCCAAACACTCCCTTATTAATATAAAATTTGTTTAAGCTTGTCAAAAACTATACGTTAAGTGTATATTTTGTTGACAAGTATAAGTTTATTATTTTTGACTTGACAAAAGTTAAATAGTGTTTGTTTTGACTCAAAACCATGTTTTAAAATATTAAACCAAATGCCCCTTTATTTATGCTTTCAATAAAATGTATCAATATATATATGAATTATATATTTTGATGACTTATACAAGTTTGTTGAGTGTTTACACAAGTGACAAAACTATAGCGATGGTCATTTTGACTCTAAAAATTGATCCTAAGAAACGAGCCAAACACTCCTTTATTTTTATAGAATTTTAGCTCATTGAATTTGAAATATATGTATTAAATGTTTGGATAATATATACTTTGATTATTTTTATCATGTTTTGGCATTAATCAACAATGTGTAAGTTTAAAAATGCATATATGCAAAAATTCGGCTATATGTTCATGACCATACATGTTCTTAAAAAAATTTGACTCAATAAGTGTTTTGATTCAATCCTATCAAGGTTGTAGTGTTCCTATGACTACAGGTATTATTGTAGTTATGGAAATCCTAGACCAAACTAAGAATTATGAAAATAATTAAAAACACCCAATTTTGATTAGCAACAAAATTAGATGAAAATGCAAACCAAAGATGGTTGAAAAACTTACAATGGGTGTTGAGGATAGACTCGTTATAATTGCCCCTTGATGAATATTGATTGGATTTGATGAAATTTGAGGTTTGCTTTTGAGTATTTGGTGATGAGGTTTTCAGTTTTACAACATGGGAGAAAGAGAGAAGAAAAAAATATTTTTGTTATATAATTCTCAACTGTAAGGGGGTGTTTTTTTCACAGATAGGCAGTCCCCTAAAATTAATTAAGGGGGCCACCTTTTTACACACGTCCCCTTAATTATTAAGGGGGCCGCCCGCTGAAAAAAAAATTCTTTTGAAATTTTGGCCAGTTTTTGTGGAATGAATATTACAAATTTTAATTAACCCATGGTATAATGTAAAAAGTTTTCTTCGACTATTCGGGACGAGATAATCAAGATGTCATACATAAGACGATTTGTGACTAACTTCTTGCGAACATGATGAGTTTTAATTTTCTTCGAACCGAAAAAATTAATTGATACTTATGACATGGAAAAACTGGATATTGTGGAAGATGAGAATTGAAATGATTGTAGACTTCAACAAGGCGATTTTTGATAGACCTAAGTTTGAGATTAGAGCGTTCCGAGGTGGAAGGGAGTTTGTATCATCCATAGTGGTTTAAGACTTTTCCGATGCAAAACTAATCCTACCTCTATGTTAATTATTATCCACTAACTCACTTTCTTCGTCTACTGAGTTTCGTGGCATAGAAGGTTTCCATTTCACTAGTGTTCATGGATAATCCATGTGAAAGAATGGTTCCTAATGAACAAATTCTTTTAAGACTAGAAAACCAACAAATGGCATTTCTAGTGACTACTGATGTATATAATTTTATATACGTAAAATATAATAGATATGAAATTACCAAACTACCTTTGAGGACAAAGGTAGTAAGGAAAATTCTCACAAATATATATAATAATACGTATATTTACCGGTAAGTGATTACCGGGTCGTTAAGTCCCAACGATTTGTGAAATTGAAACCTCGCTCTAATTCGGACAATGATTTGAATTGATTTTCAAAGTTTTTGGATTGATTGTCTAAATCTACAATTAAAAGCAATAAAAACTAACAATTAAAAACATTTAAGCAACTAGAACAATTTAACAATAACGGGAATTAAAATAACACAACAAATAAAGTCCTAAAATGTTTAAAAATTAATCCTAAAATTATTTTTCTATTTTTTTAATTCTAAATGACTATTAAAAAGCAAAAAGCTAAGGAAATCCTAAAACGAAGTAAATTTAAGCTAAAAATGAAAGAAAACGAGAACGGGAACGGAATCCCGTTCTTTGAAAAGTGAAATTACAAAATATTGACCCTACGAAAGAAATTTTATTTTTCCTAGATGCAAAATGATAAAAGAAAATTTTAGAAAAAAGAAAATTATTTTTTTATTATTTTCTATTTTTTATGATTTTTTAAAGTTTTGAATGAAAATAAATGATTAAAAATGTAAAACTTAACCTAAAAATTCTACAAAAATTACTAAAAGTTTCTTATGCTAAGCGGGTTGCAGGAAAAATAAGAAAACCTAAAATGCTAAACGTAATAAGCTGGAAATAAGCTAAATAGCATTCGAATTGCTTAAAATAAAAAGAAATTAAAAAGGTGTTAAAAGAAAAGTGTGAGAGGGAAATGACGGATGAGCTATTGTAGCACAAATGGTTATTGTGTGTGTTTGTGAGGCGTGTGTGTGAAAAGCAGGAGGTCTTGGGTTCGAATCCAAGCCTCTTGTTTTTTATATATTTTTTTATTTTCAAAAACTTTCAAAAGCAAAGTTATAGAACTCTTAAAAACTAACAAATTTTATAAAAGAGACTACTTCTGAAAATCATTAAATAAGCTGAAAAGAGCTTATATAAAAAGACAGAACACACTTAATGCTATTTTTGGCTTTTTGACAAACTAAATAAGCTAGAAACTGAAATAAGCTATAACAAGGACTGAATAAGCTATTCTTAGACTAACACTATCCTAATAAGCTAAACTTAACTAAAAAGAAGCAATTCATAAGCTGAGATTATCAAATTAGCTCCTATGCTTACTACAGCTACCAAATAGACCAAATGACACTTTTTAAGCTTAATTTTAACTAAGCTATTGGAACCTTATGGCAATAAGCCCTATATCTACTTGAAGCTTGGCTTAAACTCTACTTAAAACAGAAATTAGAAACTATTTTGAAATTCAAATAAGCATAGAAAAAGCTACATGAAAAGACTACTTATGCTGTTTATATATGTTTTTAGTTTTTATATGAAAAAGCTAAAGCAAACTAAACCTGACCCTATTAAGCTAATACTAACTAAGTATAAACCTAATAAGCTATTAAAAACTAAGACTAAGCTAATGCTAGAGGAAATAAGCTAAAATTTCAAATAAGCACTAAATGAAAAACTGAGAACCAAACAGGCCCTAAGGGTATCTTTGAGCTTATTTTTCAATAAGCTATAAGATCCTTATGGCTTATTAAGCTATACCACCTTAAAACCTGACCAAAAAGCTACTTTGAACAGCTTTTTAAAATTATTTTGAAACTCAAATGACCAATTAAAAAGCTAAGTAAAAACTGCTTATGTACTCAGCATGTTCTGAGTACATTTTTGGTTTTTCAAAAGAAAACTTGCTGATTTCTAGCTTAAAAATAGATATCAAAATAAGCAAATTTTGAGAAAACAAACTGAGACAAATGATCTATGACCTACAAACTACTTATGTTTTAAAAGTTAAAAGCTAAAATCTACTTTTACCCTCTGATTTTGGAGATTGAAAATGGTTGTTTGCTGTTCTTCACTGCTGATGCAGTTGACATTTTTAAACCAAAACTCAAAATAACAAATTCAAGCTAAGAAAATTTCTTTAAAAAACACTAAACTAAGAGTAATGAAAGCAACTATAACAGCTAGAAACCATTTAAGCTAAAAATGCTACTAGGATTGACTAAATGCTCACAGATTCAAAGTATATACTAGAAAGTTTATGAAAACTTGATCTAACTTAACAAACAATCTAAAATTCAAACCTATAAGCCTAAAAATGATCTCCCAATTCAGTTTTAAGAACTTAAGAAGTCACAAGCAGTACTAACTCTTAGTTAGTACTGCTGTGCCAAACACCCCTTTAAAAATTCTCAAATCCATATCAGCTTATAAAAATGAGATTTAAAGAACACAATTCAAATACCAGATATTAGACAACTTATAACAACCTTAATGAATATTATTAAGAAAACAAATAACCGAAGAATAGCTAACATACTAAGCTATATTATTTTTATTTTTTTTTAAACATATTTGTAGAAGTTTTTTAAAACAAATTAAAGACTAACAATGCTAACAAACACAATAAGCAAATAAACCACTAAAATAGCATTAATAATCAAGATTTTATTTAAAAACAGTTTAATAAGAAAATCTAAAAACAATAAGCCAAATCATAAGCAAGAAAGAACAGTTAACTGGAAATTAAAATGACAAAAGGTAATATGGCATAACCTAAAATCCAGCTAACAGGGAGTGGTTGCTAATCAGAGCTTATGTAAACAGCTTATAGCTTATAGCTATAAGCAAAACCAATTCCTAATCTATCCTAACCCTTGACCTTCAAGGACTATTACCCAACTTGATCATCCAACGCCATCCCATCCAAGGGGATGATCGTCATAAAAGTTTATAAGAGAGCTTTTAGTACTAAGAGTAAGTCTTGAGCGTATAAAATAGGTAATAAAGAGCCTTTTCATTCATGTAAGCAATTAAGTAGAAAACATATTTTAAAAAAGGAGATTTAATAAAAACAACTTTTATTAATAACTAATATTGAGTAAAAATCGTTAGAAAGGAAATTACATTAAACTAAAATCTATAAGCAGAAATTACATAAGAAATAAGCTAAACTACAACCTACTATAAAACTACTCCTCTTAATAAGCTATATCATCCTTTGTGAGTGAGGAGATGCTTGTATTTATAGCTAAGAAAGAAGAATCTAGATCCCCAAGTCTGTTAGACACTCCCACTAATCCTGGCCCTTGTTTGCTTCCAATCATTACTGCCAATCCTTAGCCCTTGGATCTTTATGGATCACCTGGCTTGCCAGCGTGTGCAAATCCCGTGTTGTCAGGAGTTGTGCTTCTTTTTCAAAGGTTTTAGTGTAAAATCCCACTTCAAGGTGTGCTTCTTGGCTTCAAATGTGTCATTCCACCTTGTCTAAATTGACCAATCATGAGCTCTTGTGACGTTTCCTTTTGATGACATGTAGCATAACACTCGAATCTTAGAGCTAAGTCATCAATTTAAATTTACCCTTTGATTTTATGCCAGGGTGAAATGAAGATGATGATGAATAGTAACCCCTTTTTTTACGCGCCATTTTTCTTTTTACCCGTTTGATATTTGACTGAGGGAATGGGGCTTTGACTTTGGGCTCAGGTTAATAAAAAATGGAAATGGGCTTGGTTAACTCTTTTGGGCCAAGGTAAATATTAAAAGGGTTAAGATTAAGAGATAACGACCGTTATCTCTTAAATATAAAAGAGATAACGGTGTTAGGGTTTTTAGGGACTTTTGGTGAAAATGAGTTAACAATAAGGGCATTTTAGGTATTTTGAGGATGGGTTGACCAAGGGTTGACCAAGGTTGACTTTGTTGACCTTTGCTAGAAACTCCCGGCTCTTGTACACTCTATCCGTTCTCGTGTTCGTGTTTGTCCGGTTTTGACCGTTTTCTTGTGATTTTTGCAATATCCGTACCTACACATTCACAAACAACAAAATACACAAATACAAGCATATTTTTGCACATTTTGATCATTTAAAGGCCATTTTTGGTATAAAAAGGATATGTGATTTCTCACATATCAAAATTCCCCAAACTAAGTGATTGTCGTGTCCTCACGCAATGTTATATGCCCTAAAACCAAATACCTCAAAACTTCCCCAAACTAATCATTTGAAAAGTAGCAAAGTCTTTTGTGGGGAGAGTTAAGAAATCACAAGTTTTAAAACACCCTATTTTCCCATTTTTCAAAACCTTTTCCATTTTTATGATATTTTTTTAAAATGAAAACAAACTAGAATATTCCGAGTTTCGTTATTTCCATAACCGTTTAAGGATCATAGAACAAGATACATTTCGATCCGAGAATGCCCCAAAAAGGATATTTATCGTCCCCGACTTTTTACTTGCTCCAAACCAAGCTTAAAATGAAATCACCGCTAAATATCAGTTAAAATGCCAACACTACTCATATTTGCAACTTGTGAACTTTTCACTCCCGATAATTATTATATCTTAGGTAAATGTGCTATTTTGAATTTCAACCATGAATCAACATTTTGCAAAATTCTATGCTTCACGTTCCACCTAAGAATAATGAGTTTGAAGGCGAGATCATCCCATGTAGCGACTTTCGTCTCGGCACATCCCAACCTTGCGGCTAAGTGACTAGGCTTTTGACACCCCACAAAGACTAGTATCGGGACTCACGGACCTTAGGTTTCAAAAACTCTCAGGTTTCCCGTATATACATAGCTAATTTAAAAGAACTTAAAATGAAATAGTCAAAGTTCAAAAGCATATTTAAATTTAACAAAAAGATATCTATTTATTAATTCAAACTTAATATTAAACATAGCATTTATGCAATTATAACCCTCGACCTTTTTAGAAGGCTGCAACATCGGTTGTGAGCTGGCAAGATGCAGCAAACTTTTATCAGTCTCGGATTTTTATTCTTACTATAGGCTTTCTTTAGAAGACTACCACATCGGTTGTAAGCCGGCAAGAGGCAGTAAACTTTTATCAGCCCACAGTTTTTATTATTTATTATTATTATTATTATTATTATTATTATTTACTTTTTATAGAGAAGACTTCTTTTAAAAAAAATTCAAGTATAAGTTTGAACTAAGACTAAATTTTTTGCTATATACTACATAAAAATTGTTGATTTAAGTTTAATCTCCAAAAACAGCACGTATTATTAATCCGGTTAAGAGCTTATGGGAGAAAAAGCCACAAATTACATACATGAGCTCTTAAGATTTCCAACTAATCCTTGTTTAGCATCCCACTCATACTTAACTCTATCATTTTTTGTTCTTCGCGAATTTCCGCGAATGCTTAGCCTAAAAGTTAAGGAACAAGCTAGAGCTCAACACGCTCGATCGGGTCAAAATTTATTCTTATTCTACCCAGTAGGAAAGTCAAAATTATGACAAAACACTTTTTTTTTATTTTTGAAAATTTTTAAAATTTTTTCATATATTTTTTAAATTTTTTGTGAGAAAATGGGGTACGCGAGAACAATGGGAAAAAGTAGGTAAGATCATATCGAAGATATACCACCCCATACTAAAATTAAACATTGTCCTCGATGTTTCCTAATCTAAGGCTTAAAACCTCATACTAGAACTCAAAAAGTCGAATGCATAACCCAAGCATGAAGAAAGTATCACAAAAATCTCAAGCAGTTTATCAAGTATGCTAGAAGATAAATGTTAGTCGATAATAATCTTAGGATATCGGATTTCCCCAAACTAATGGCAAGCAAAGGCTGGGAAGCTCGAGTGGACCGGGACAAAACACCGAACACGAGAGTCTTCAGAAAATATTGGGTTAAATCTGCAAATAATCACAAACACAAACAACAAGAATCGGAAGAGTACCAGCCTCCTCACATCACAATAGAAATAAGAAAAAAATAGAAGGATAAGCATGAGGTGCCTCCCACGAAGCGCTTTGTTTTTTGTAACCGAGTCACATAGCTTGACTCGATCCCCGAATTCATTCGTCCTTGGGAAAAGTATGGAGATCCTGGACTACCTTGGGTGGTAAGTCCCCTCCGAAGTAATGCTTTACACGATGACCATTCACCTTAAAGTTCGGACCATCGGGTTGAGATAACTCAATTGTTCCGTATGGAAAAAACTTTGGTGATGGTGAAAGGTCTTGACCAACGAGTTTTAAGTTTTCCGGAGAATATCTTAAGACGAGAGTTGAAGAGTAAAACTCGATCACCAACATTAAAAATACGGTTTTTGATCTTTGAGTCGTGAAGCTTCTTCGTCCTCTCTTTATAAATCAAAGAATTCTCGTAAGCTTGATCACGAAGCTCATTAAGTTGAAGCTTCTGGTGATCACCCGCGGTTTTAAGATCGAAATTAGCATATATCAAAGCCCAATATGCTTTATGCTCTAACTCGATAGGTAAATGGCAAGACTTTCCGTACACTAACTTGTAGGGCAACCAATCAGTGTCTTAAAAGCGCTACAAAATGCCCACAAAGCGTCATCTAGTTTGTCAGACCACGAGGTACGATTTTCTCCAACCGTCCTTTCGAGAATACGTTTTAAACCTCAATTGGACACCTCCACTTGACCGCTCGTTTGAGGGTGATAAGCGGTAGCTAGACGATGAGTGACCTCATACTTAGACATTACTTTAGCAAACTGATCATTACAAAAATGGGTCTCACGATCGCTTATAATAGCTCTAGGCGTTCCGAATCGGGCAAAAAGAGATTTCAAAAAACTTAACTACAACACGAGCATCATTTGTGAGAAGCGCCTTTGCTTCAACCCATTTTAAAAGATAATCAACAGCAACGAGGATGTATTTATTCCCATGTGAAGACGGAAATGATCCCATGAAATGAATACCCCATACATCGAAAATTTCATAAACTTGGATAGCGTTTTGAGGCATTTCATCTCGTTGTGAAATTTTGCCTTGTCTTTGACACGTATCACAAGATTTGATCATTGTATGGGCATCTTGATATATGGTTGGCCAAAAGAAACCGGCATCAAATACTTTTTGAGCAGTGAGATTGGCACTATGATGGCCCCCGGTGGGTCCTTCATGAAAAGCTTTAAGGATATCAATAGCTTCTTGCCGATGCACACATCGTCGAATGATTTGATCCGCACAAATACGAAAAAGATAGGGATCATCCCAGAAATAATGTTTAACGTCCTTGAAAAATTTCTTCTTTTGTTGAGTCGTCATTCCTTTGATGATAAAATTCCCCGCATGGTTATTTGCATAGTCCGCAAACCATAAGGTACTTTCACTAGAAATAACTCCAGGAGTCTCTAAAAGAAAATGTTCATTTATGTCCTTGTTTTCTAACACATTCTTATGAGGATTCTCAAGTCTTGATAAATGATCAGCCGCAAGGTTCTCACTTCCTTTTTTTATCACGGATGGTGATATCAAATTCTTGTAGGAGAAGAACCCACCGGAGCAACATTGGCTTAGCGTCTTGTTTGTTCATAAGGTACTTTAAAGCCGAGTGATCCGTATGCACTATACTTTTAGATAAGATAAGATATGGCCGAAACTTTTTAAAAGCATACACTACGGCAAGCATTTCCTTTTCCGTGGTAGTGTAATGAATTTGAGCTTCTGTCATTGTCTTACTAGCATAGTGTATAGGCTGAAAGTGCAAAATCACTTGCATCACACATGAGTTCGAAAGGTAGGTTTCAATCTGGGACAACTAAGATCGGAGCTTCTGTAAGCTTCTCTTTAAGGGACTGAAAAGCATCAATACAATCCTTAGAAAACATAAACGGTGTTTTCTTCTCAAGAAGGTGAGTCATCGGTCTAGCTATTTTTGAAAAGTCTTGGATAAAACGACGGTAAAAACCTGCATGACCTAGGAAACTCCTAACACCTTTTACAGTAGTCGGGTGAGGGAGCTTAGCGATAACATCGACTTTAGCACGATCGACCTTAATTCCTGACTTTGAAATTTTATGCCCTAACACATTTCCTTCTATACACATAAAGTGGCACTTCTCCCAATTAAGAACTAAATTTGTGTCTTCACATTGTTTTAGCATCTTTTCTAAATTGGAGAGGCATGAATCAAAACTATCCCTAAAAACTGAGAAATCATTCATAAACACTTCCATAGTCTTTTCGATCATATCATGGAATATGGCTATCATACACCGTTGAAAAGTACCGAGAGAATTACACAAGCCAAATGGCATGCGACGGTACGCGAAAGTTCCATACGGGCATGTGAAAGTAGTTTTCTC
>BQNB010160016.1:0-14849 GCA_026074375.1 Tanacetum coccineum | reverse complement strand
CATACATGTTCCACCAAGTTAAAGCACCATCTAGCAGTGTGCTAGAAGTAAATTTGACTCTGTCACCCTCTACCACGTTGCTTATCCCAAATGGAGATTCTAGTTTCTCAAACCAGCGGGTTAAGCCTACAGCACCTTCAGTACCATGGAAGTTTTCATGCATGACTTCACAGAATTCTTTGTAGTTGCATGCCTTATTCTGGGAAGAGTTAGATCCTAGGTTGTTCTCTTCTTGAGTGCTTGCAGCATGAGTCACAGCGGCAGCTGCGAGTGCTTCAGCAACTCTTGTGGCAATAAGCTGATTAAGCATCTGAGTGTCAATGCCACTTTTGATATCCACATTGTTTCGATTGGTCGAACGGTTGACTGGAGGGTTCCGGTTGATATTTGGGCGTCGTCCGGGTGCCATTTTCTATAAGAGAGACAATGAAATGACAGTTATGACATGCACGGAAATTATATATGTACAGATGTTACTACAAATGGCATGTCTATTGAAATCAATACTGTTATTATTTGCAAACACGATGTTTATTTCAAAGAGTGCGAGGATACAAGAGTTCACTAGCCGTGACAAACCCATAGCTTAGTGGTTATTCAAAAGATAGAAATAAAACTAGTTGTGGGTATGGTAGATTTGCTGGGCCACTTCCTCGAGTGCCTCCTTCCTCTTCTGTCGTGCTTCCTCCTGAGCATTACTATCACGATCCTCCGCATCCTCACACATTTGCCTAAGTTAAGTAATCAATTCGTCCACAGATAGTGCCTCCAATGAACTTTCCTCAACTCGGGGCTTCACATCCCACAGTGTCATGAATGCTTCTAACTCCTCGAAACAGGAATTTGGGTAACGGTCCATGTCCTTGAGAATGGTACGCAACTATCCTCTAAGGCGCATTGTGCATACGGTCAAGGTTGTCTCAGGTACAAGCACCGAATTTTGACCAGTTTCTGTTAAAGCTTCCTCTCTTTGGGTGGGGTCCGTTTCAGCAATCATCCGCTGGTAAGCAGCCATCGTGAATGGGGATAAAGGTGAGGGTGGTGGAGTAAGAGGATCAAGTTGGTAATCATCAAGGTTAATAGCAGAAATTCTGGCATGTTCAACAAGATTTGACTCAATAGGTGGGATAGATATACGAGCGGTACGTCTGATAGTTGGGGGAAATGGCAATACATATGGCAAAGTAAGTAATCTTAGAGTAGGACGTCTCTTGTGATACACCTGAGGGAGTGTGTCAGGGAGTCTGGGAGGTACTAGTGTAGTGTTATCGGTGTGTCTCAATTCATCCGAGTTCTACATGTCAATGATACAAGAAAATATGAAATAAGGATATAGATATATTTCAAAATACGCGTAGTTAAGCCTGTTTGATGCACATGTAACCCATATTAAGTATATGTATATGGTTAATACACATGTAACCCATATTAAGTATATGTACCTCATATGTATGTCTATTTCACATGTACCCCCATTTTAATATATGTACTCCTTTTATTGTTGATTCCTATGTACCCCATATTCAGAAACCAGCAATGACAGACAATAGAAGCATAATAAGCATGTTAAGCAGATAAGGAGTTATAGTATAGTGCTACCTAATGCAACCTAGTTCTCTATAGCTCAGGGCTCTGATACCAATCTGTCACACCCCCAAAATATCAGAGTATAATGGCAACCGAGGGGGCGTGACTTCGTGATTATCATGCTTCAAAGCAATACAGAATGACCTCTATATGAGACGTTTTAAGAAAATTGATCACTTGAATTAGAAAATGATAAATCGTTTTAACATTCAGCGAAAGCATAAAAATAGACAATACAACATTGTTTTTAAATGATACAAGTGATCTTCGGATAACAGAAAATGACTGCAATGCATGAGACTTCATATAGCATCTTCATTCTTAATACCTGAGAAAAACATTGCTAAAGTGTCAACATAAAGTTGCTGAGTTTATAGGTTTGTTTAAGCAAAATGTAGTGTTTGTGAATCACAAGATTTCATCCGCATATGACAATATAACAGATACAAAGTCATATAAATTGCATTACTATTGTCTAAGCTCATGACACCGAAGCGTTAATATATACCAACAATAAATGAATGCCCTTGCAGGTGTCTAACCCGGGACACCCGTAGTCTGACTCAAATGAAACTGTGTGACTAATGTCAGTCTAAGACAAACAGGGATTGTCAATCCCGATAGATCTATCCATAACATTCGCGCTCACAAAGATTGACGGTTCATGATGAATCGGGCAATTAGCAACTTGGGTTAAATCGGGACTTAGACCAATCAGTAATGAGTATTTGTACTTGTATTCACACGTTTAAAATAAGCAATGTTCTCACCCCAAAAGATGATTTAAACAGTAGAGTAGGGGCTTTGAAAACTCACCTTGTTGGTTAGTCATCCAAGATTTATAATGGATTAAGGCACGTCAAACAGTGACTCAGTCAAGCACCTAAATGATTATGACAAAGTCTGAGTTTACATACTGATATTTAATGCAATGATTCATGCAAAGGGGTCAAAGGGTATTGTCATTTATGAGTGTACGTTTTACATTTTCTAAAGTGTCGATTAAACCGTTAATTCTAATGTGACTTTACAACTACAAGTATGTACAGGATTTATTACGCGTCGCACTTATATTTATAAGTTTGTGTGATTTTAATATCTAAGGGACGTAACCAATATTTGTATGATATTAAGTACATACACCTTCTTGTCGCGCTTGTTTATTTATATCGTCGGCGTTAATTAATGTGCTACAATTTATTTAATATTCTCTCGCTTCATGGTTTTTAAGTCGTACGGCTTTTAACTTCATATTTTAAACCCTATTACATTTTGAAATATTTTTAACTAAACTTAATGAGCCGGGATAAACTCGTTTAAAAGTTTGGTTCCATTGTTAACAATTATGAATCATCTAAATATCGTTTCCAACTTATTTTCGTTGAAATACTATACTCGTCGAAATAGATATTAAAATAACCATATTTGTTAAAATAATATACTTGTTAAAATAATATACTTGTTAAAATAATATACTTGTTATTAGGTTGTCAACCCATTTGAAACTCGAACCGAGATCTTTACAATGGAACTAGTATATATGTTTCATTATGTTACTTGTCTACTTTACAAGAAAAATATACATTCATTTGAATTTCAAAAATCATCACGTGAACACAAAAGGCATACATGTCCCACCCTTGTTTCTTTGCTTTCTTTTGGCTGTACATCTGACGCACACATCAGTGAGTTTTTAACTCACTGATTTCGTCTTCAACTCTTTCAAAACAAGACTCAAATGTATAATATATATAGATATCACGTGTACTCTTTCTTTTCTTTCTTTTTCTGCCTTCTGACGCACCAAATAGGAGGTTTGACAACCACTTTTGTGGTGTCACCTGCTTCTATGCACACACCCTAGATAATACACATATATAGTTTTCTTCTAGGTTTTCTATATAGGTTATCGTATGTATATATGTATATATGAAGTGCACGGTTTATATCTTTCTTGTTTCCCTTTTTGTTGTCCATCAGACGCACGACAGTGAGTACAATACTCACTGTCTTCCTTCCTCATTCTTGCTGCCTAGCCAACGCAACACTCACATGTATAACCTTTATATGTACTTGAATATTATGACGACTTGTGTGGTTAGCAAGTGAATGGTTAGATTTCGAGACGTCAAACGACATGTTTCATGCAGAAATGCAGCCGCAACAGCAGGTGTTGACTTGCCTGGGTTTGCTTGTTAGCATGAGATATAAGTGGGGTCTTGGTTCAAAACAACACGCACCATCGTGCTCTTTCTTGCAGCGCAAAAGACGTATCCACAGCGAGCAAGACTCGGCTGTGGTTTAGCTTGGTTTTTATGGGCATGCTCATGTCACACGTTGAGGGTTTTGCATGAGGGTTTCCTCATAATTCATGCGAGACTCTAGTGTTCGTTAACCCCTTACAACCCAAATGTTTGGTCGTGGTATGCTTAAGATTTTTACAACGTTTCTGGTCTCGCCACTAGTCCTATACATGTTTAATGGTTAACGACTCTCTCCTAGTTTCGATATATAGCTTTTATGTATAATATGGCATTTTCTAGTTTTGTTACAAGTTGTTATTTCATACGTATTACGGCAAATCTATTCATATGTGTACGTTCATATTAGACACGCTTGGTTAAATGCCGCGTTTTATTCATGCAAGCCAAGACTCTCGTTAAGCTACATGATGAATGGCATGATTAATGATAACTATAAGGGCGACGTACCAAGGTTCAAGCAAGAAAGATGGTGGTGATGAAAGAACTCGAATTTCCCTTGTTTTACCCTTTTACAATCCGTTGTTCACCTAGCTTGTGCCCTCAACAAAGTTTGAACTCGAACCGTTTATCCTTCTTTTTGTTTTTTAGGTTTTAGTTGTGATGAAAATAGCTAGTGCATGGTTCCCCTTTTTATACTCATTTTGTGTGATAGATTACTGAAGATTGCAGGAGAAATGTATAATTCATATACACTATTATTTGTATGTTACTATTTGTGATGATCACCCTTTTCTATAATACTATTTAATGAATAGCTACTATTTGAATGAAATGAAATGAACTGGAACGTAACATGTGAATAGCCTTAAAAAGATGTAGGACATGAAATGTAAGAATGCAAATGATGATGTTGGTTCGTCCATTTTGAATTCATATCTACTGGTTGACTTGAATAATCGTTTGTATTTTTTTGAATTTCTAGGAGATGCAACGTCAAGTTGTATTGTTGATTTAGTGAAGTCTAAATATTGGTTCCTTTACATTTTGTTTATTGTAGTATGAAAGGGTTCACAAAATAATATGGTCGTGCGACTTTGTTCCGCGCGGCGTAAATAAGTTATGATTTTTATTGTTACGCGATCTCTAAAGTATCCCTTTTTGATCCGTAAATGAAATGACGATTTATGCGCGTTATTTGACTTTCGACTAGCACAAAATATTGTATGCCACTTGAAGGAGCACTTTTATTAGAAAAATAACGACAATTTAGCTATTGCTTGCGATACATACTTTTGCGTAAAAATAACAAGAAGTTTTAAATTTTCTGAGGTGTCACATTCCCCCGTTTATGCGCTTTGTCCCGAAATCAAGACGTTGTGGTAGATCGTGGGTTTGTGAATAGGTGAGGGTATTTCTCCCTGAATTGGTCCTCGCGTTCCCAAGTGTACTCTTTTTTTGGACTCTTCGTGCATTCCAACGGACCTTAATGATAGGTATACGGCTTCGTTTGAGTCGTTTAACCTCGCGGTCCATAATCTCTACGGGTTCTTCAACGAAGTTGAGTTTGTCGCCGAGTTGGATTTCTTCCAAAGGAATAACGAGTGTGTCATCGGACAAACATTTCTTTAGGTTGCAAATGTGAAACACGTTGTGTACTCGACTAAGTTCTTGAGGTAATTCCAAATGGTAAGCTACTAGACCAATCCTTTCTATGATTCTGAAGGGTCCAATATAGCGAGGGTTCAACTTTCCACGCTTCCCAAATCGCATCACACCCCTTCCAAGGTGCGACCTTGAGCATAACATTGTCTTCGACTTCAAACTCAAGGGGCCTACGCCTCTTGTCAGCATAGCTCTTTTGTCAATCACGTGCAGCTTGTATGCGATCTCTAATCTTGAAAATATTTTCTGTAGTCCTAGTGAATTAATCTATGGTCTGCGTAAGTTGTACTTAGCTCCAAAACTTAAGCCCAACAAACAAGAGATCGGACACTTCCTACCATAAAGTGCTTCAAACGGTGCAGCTTTAATGCTCGTGTGATAGTTGTTATTGTACGAGAATTCCACCAATGGTAGGTGTCTATCCCAACCATTCCCGAAATCAATCACGCAAGCTCTTAGCATATCTTTTAATGTTTGAATGGTTCTCTCACTCTGATCATCGGTTCTTGGGGGTAGGGTGATGGCAGTACTCAGTTCAACTGCGTTACCTATATGACTCATGCAAGGATTTCCAAAACTCTCGATCGGAGATGATTGTCCCGGTATTCCATGTCCTTGACTACTATATCCTTCATGTACAGCCACGGTAATTTTTCTGTTGATCTGTCTCCTTATTGGCAAAAAGTGAGCAGACTTAGTAAGACGTTCAAACAAATTGACTAAATCGAATCGTATTCCTGCTTGCCGTTTTGGGTAGTATGGTGATGAAATTCCATTGTTAATCTTCTCCCATTTCCATTCTGGCTTTCGGGTTGGACCAATAAACTAGAGGGCCTCTGATGTTCAGCCTTAACTTTGGCACAAGTCAGGCATTTGCTAACATATGTGGCGATGTCAGCCTTCATGTTTGGCCACCAATATAACATCTTCAAGTCATGGTACATCTTGTCGGCTCCTAGATGAATAGAATACTTTGACTTATGTGATTCGTGCATAATCAAGGACCTCGTGTCACCGTAACATGGTAACCAACTTCTATTATCCAAGCATAATGTTCCATCAGCGCGAGCTTTATCTCTTTTGCATGCCATGATATCGTCTGCTTTAATGTTTCGATCTTGAATTATTATATCTGAGCCTCGAGGATTCGAACGGAAGGTCTAAGCTAATGGGTATAAAACCAATGGCTCTTACTGCAACAGTTCGATCTTTCCTTTTGGACTCCAAAGCATCTGCATGAAACATTTGCCTTTCCGGATGATAACGAAAAAAAAAAAATCTTTCACAATGTTATTCAAATTAGGAGTTCTATCCATCGGCGTTGCCTCATGTTGAGATCTTTTTGGTCTAGGATATGTTGTAGACTCTTGTGGTCGGTGAACACTACACACTTCGTGCCATACAGATAGTGTCTCCATATCTTCAGGGCGAACACTACTGCTCCTAACTCCAGATCATGAGTGGTGTAGTTCTTCTCGTGGAATTTTTAGTTTTCTATTATTCATCGTCTAGAAGCGTATGCAATAAACTTCAGTCTTTGCATTTAGTTACGCATCCTAACCATTTTATGGATGCATCACAGTACATCCACAAATCATCACATGCCTTCAGGCAGTGCTTAAATAGGTGCAGCACATAGTTTCTGTTTTAAGTAGTTGAAAAGCTTATACTGTTTTCACCCCAATCAAATTTTGGTTCGTCTGCGTAAGCTCAATTCATAGCTTAAGCTATTTTGGAGAATCCTTTAATGAATCTTCTCTAGTATCCTGCAAGGCCTAAGATCTGGCGAATCTCCAAAAGGAGGGTTGGGGGATGCCCAATTCTTAACAAGCTTCAATTCTTAGCTGGGTCTAACGTGAATTCCACTGCTATCATCCGTTGACCAAGGAATTTTATCGTACTGATCGAAAATTCACACTTAGAAAACTTGGCATACAATTCTTCCTTCTTCAGCATCTCCAAAATAGTTTTTAGGTGTTCCTCGTGTTCTTTCTTATTACAGGAGTATATGAGAATGTCGTCGATGAACACAATCATAAACTTATCCAAGTATGGCTTGCACACACAGTTCATAAGATCCATGAACACCGCAGGTACGTTGGTCAAACCAAAAGGCATAACTCGGAACTCATAGTGTCCGTATTGTGTTCTGAAAGCAGTCTTGGGAATATCTTCTTCTCTAACCCTTAACTGATGATAACCTGACCTTAAGTCAATTTTTGAGTAGATGCTAGATCCTTGTAACTGATCGAATAAGTCATCAATCCTTGGTAAAGGATAACAATTCTTCACTGTAAGTTTGTTCAACTCACGGTAATCGATACACATTCGAAAAGATCCATCTTTCTTTTTAACAAACAAGATTGGTACTCCCCACGGAGAGGAACTTGGTCTTATAAAACCTTTGTCAGAAAGTTCTTTTAGTTGTTCGGCTAGCTCTTTCATCTTTGTAGGTGCAAGACGATATGGTACGCGTGCAACAGGTGCAGCTCCGGGTATTAACTCGATATGAAATTCTACTTGGCGTGTCGGGTTAATCCTGGCAAATCTTCAGGAAATATTTCCAGAAAGTCTCTGACAACAGGCACATCTTTAATTCGCCTCTCTGGAATTTTGGTTTTCTCTTCCTTCATCATTTGAATCAAGAACACTTGACATCCTTGGTCGATATACTTCTGTGTTCTGATGCTCGAGATGACTTCAAATCTCGATTCACTTTTAATTCCGCTCTTTTCACCTTGTATGATCAGCATATCATTTTTGTACGGAACACGAATGTACTTCTCATAACACACAACTTCTACGCGATGTTCGGCCATCCAATCCATTCCGACAATGATGTCAAAACTTCCTAGTTCTATAGGGAGTAAGTCGATTTCGAACAGGTGATTTTGCAAGTTAAGAGTACACCCTCTTAAAATAGTGTTTATGGTTAGTGACTTTCTGTCGGCTAACTCCACATCATCATTAGTATCTAGGGTTGTAGGAGTGACGTCTATATATTTACTAAAAGCATAAGACACAAAACTTCTATCCATACCCGTGTCAAATAGTATTGAAGCATAGACATTATTGATCAGGAACGTACCATTCACCATGTTGTTATCTTTCGCTGCTGCTTCAGCACATAGGCTGTATACTCTGCCAGGTGCCATACGTCCTCCTTGAGTACTGGTTGATGCTTGGTTACTTCCTTTAGGATTCCCCTAATTCTACCTCTGATTGTTCTGAGGGTTTTGCGGGTTGCCTCAAATTTGATTTCCACTGCCTTGATTCCCATTGTTTGGACACTTGTTCTTGTAATGTCCCTTCTCACTACATCCGAAACAAGTAACATCACTGCCCTGTCCTCCTTGGCTTCTGGGTCCTCTTTGGTTTGCAAGGCGAGGTGGAGCTCGGCAGTCTTTGGCCTTATGTCCTGCCTTTCCATAGTTGTAACAAGCAAGAGGGCATGCGTCATGTGGTGTCATCCATACTTTCCGCAGTGAGGTAACTTGCCAGCATAAGAACCTTGTCCAACTGTAAACACCCTTACTGTCTCTGGGCGTTTGTTCGGGTTGAGGTTGCTTGTGTTGTTGGTGTTGCTGGGGTTGTAGTTATAGTGGTTTCCGTTCCATTTTCTCTTGTCACCCAAGTTTTCTCCTAACTCTTGAACCACTTGGTACATCAAACCTTGAGCCATGTCAATTGTTTCATGCAAGTCTACTAGTTTGGATGATGTTACATTACCCTTGATGCTCAAAGGTAGACCTTCAATGTAATGTTACAACAATAGGTCGGCATTGGGTACCATTTCAGGGCATAAGAGGATGAGTTCTTAGAAACATTGATTGTAGGTAGTAAGGTTTGTACCCTTCACTTTCAAGTTCCACAACTCATTTTCCATTTGCTTGATTTCATTCCTAGGACAGTACTTCCGAATGAACATAGCCTTGAAATCGCTCCAAGGTGTGGCATGAGCGGTATCGAGAGTAACGGAACAAACATACACGTTCCACCAAGTTAATGCACCATCTAGCAGTGTGCTAGAAGCAAACTTAACTCTGTCACCTTCTGCAACATTGCTAATCCTAAATTGAGACTCTAGTTTCTCAAACCATCGGGTTAAGCCTACAGCACCTTCAGTACCACGAAAGTTTTCATGCATGACTGCACAGAATTCCTTGTAGTTGCATGTCTTGTTCTGGGAAGAGTTAGATCCTAGGTTGTTCTCTTCTTGAGTGCTTACAGCATGAGTCACAGCGATAGCTGCGAGTGCTTCAGCAACTCTTGTGGCAATAAGCTAGTTGAGCATCTGAGTGTCAATGCTACTGTTGATATCCACATTATTTTGGTTGGTTGAACAGTTAACTGGAGGGTTTTGGTTGACAGTTGGGCATCGTCCAGGTGCCATTTTCTATAAGAGGGACAATGAAGATGACAGTTATGACATGTATAAAACTTATATGCGTAAAGATAGTCACGTTACTACAAATGGGCATGTCTTTTGAAATTAATATTGTTATTATTCCCAAACACGATGTTATTTAAAGTGTACGGGATACAAGAGTTCACTAGCCGTGACAAATCCATAGCTTAGTGGTTATACAAAGACAGAAATAAAACTAGTTGTGGTTACGGTAGATTTGCTGGACCACTTCCTCGAGTGCCTCATTCCTCTTCTGTTATGCTTCCTCCTGAGCATTACTAGCACGATCCTTTGCATCCTCACATATTTGCCTAAGTTGAGTAATCAATTCGTCCATCGATAGTGTCTCCAATGAACTTTCCTCAACTCGGGGCTTCACATCCCATAGTGTCATGAAGGCTTCTAACTCCTCTAAACAGGCATTTGGGTAACGGTCCATGTCCTCGAGAATGGTATGCAACTGTCCTCTAAGGCGCGTTGTGCATACGGTCAAGGCTATCTCAGGTACAGGCACCGAATTCTGACCAGTTTTTGTTAGAGCTTCCTCCCTCTGAGTGGGGTCCGTTTTAGCAATCATCTGCTGGTAAACAGCCATCGTGAATGGGGATGAAGGTGAGGGTGGTGGAGTAACAGGATCAAGTTGATAATCATCAAGGTTAATAGCAGAAATTCTGGCACGTTCAGCAAGATTTGGCTCAATAGGTGGAATAGATATACGAGCGGTACGTTTGATAGTTGGGGGAAATGGTGATACAGATGGCAAAATAAGTAATCCTAGAGTAGGACGTCTCATGTGGTACACCTGAGGAAGTGTTTTAGGGAGTTTAGGAGGTACTAGTGTAGTGTTATCGGTGTGTCTCAATTCATCCGAGTTCGTCATGTCGCTGAGACAAAAATATGAAATAAGGATATAGATATATTCCAAAATACGCATAGTTAAGCCTGTTTAATACACATCTAACCCATATTAAGTATATGTATCTCATATATGTATATTTCACATGTATCCTATTTTAATATATATGTACTCCCTTGATTGTTAATTCCTATGTACCCCATATTAAGAAACCAGCAATGACAGACAATAAAAGCATAATAAGCATGTTAAGCAGATAAGGAGTTATAGTCTAGTGCTACCTAATGCAACCTAGTTCTCTATAGCTCAGGGTTCTGATACCAATCTGTCACACCCCAAAAATATCAGAGTATAATGGTAACCGAGGGAGTGTGACTTCATGATTATCATACTTCTAAGCAATACAGAACGACCTCTATATGCGACGTTTTAAGAAAATCAATCACTTGAATTCAAGAAATAATAAAAGGTTTAACATTCAGCGAAAGCATAAAATAGACAATACAACATTGTTTTAAATAGGACAAGTAATCTTTAGAAAATGACAGCAATGCATGAGACTTCAATTAGCATCTTCGTTCTTAATACCTAAGAAAACATTGCTAAAGTGTCAACATAAAGTTGGTGAGTTTATAGATTTGTTCAAGCAGAAAATGTAGTGTTTGTTAATCACAAGATTTCATCCACATATGACAATATAACAGATACAAAGTCATATAAATTGCATTACTATTGTCTAAGCTCATGACACCAAATCGTTAACATATACCAACAATAAATGAATGCCCTTGCAGGTGTCTAACCCGAGACACCCGTAATCTGACTCAAATGATACTGTGTTTGCTTGACTAATGTCAGTCCAAGACAATCAGGGATTGTCAATCCTGATAGATCTATCCATAACATTTGCGCTCACAAAGATTGACGGTTCATGATGAATCGGGAAAATAGCAACTTGGGTTAAATCGGGACTTAGACCAATCAGTAATGAGTAATTATACTTGTATTCACACATTTAAAATAAGCAATGTTCTCACCCCAAAAGATAATGTAAAACAATAGAGTAGGGACTATGAAACTCACCTTGACAGTTAATCGCCAGAAAACTGATAATGGTTCAATGCATGTCGAGCGTAACTTAGTCAAACACCTAAGTAATTATAACAATTTCTAAGTTTAAATTATAAAATTAATGTATGCGATGAATTATGCAAATGGTCAAAAGGTATGGTCGTTTATGAGTTTATGCCTTACGTTTGATAAAGGGTTGATTAAACCGTTAATTCTAATGTGACTTTACAACTACAAGTATGTACAGGATTTATTACGCGTCGCACTTATATTTATAAGTTTGTGTGATTTTAATATCTAAGGGACGTAACCAATATTTGTATGATATTAAGTACATACACCTTCTTGTCGAGCTTGTTTATTTATATCGTCGGCGTTAATTAATGTGCTACAATTTATTTAATATTCTCTCGCTTCATGGTTTTTAAGTCGTATGGCTTTTAACTTCATATTTTAAACCCTATTACATTTTGAAATATTTTTAACTAAACTTAATGAGCCGGGATAAACTCGCTTAAAAGTTTGGTTCCATTGTTAACAATTATGAATCATCTAAATATCGTTTCCAACTTATTTTCGTTGAAATACTATACTCGTCAAAATAGATATTAAAATAACCATATTTGTTAAAATAATATACTTGTTAAAATAACTCTACTCGTTATTAAGTTGTCAACCCATTTAAAACTCGAACCGAGAGTTCGATAACTTTGTATGTAATATATATATCTACGTCAAGTCTTTACAATGGAACTAGTATATATGTTACATTATGTTACTTGTCTACTTTACAAGAAAAATATACATTCATTTGAATTTCAAAAATCATCACGTGAACACAAAAGGCATACATGTCCCACCCTTGTTTCTTTGCTTTCTTTTGGCTGTACATCTGACGCACACATCAGTGAGTTTTGACAACCACTTTTGTGGTGTCACCTGCTTCTATGCACACACCCTAGATAATACACATATATAGTTTTCTTCTAGGTTTTCTATATAGGTTATCGTATGTATATATGTGTATATGAAGTGCACGGTTTATATCTTTCTTGTTTCCCTTTTTGTTGTCCATCAGACGCACGACAGTGAGTACAATACTCACTGTCTTCCTTCCTCATTCTTGCTGCCTAGCCAACGCAACACTCACATGTATAACCTTTATATGTACTTGAATATTATGACGACTTGTGTGGTTAGCAAGTGAATGGTTAGATTTCGAGACGTCAAACGACATGTTTCATGCAGAAATGCAGCCGCAACAGCAGGTGTTGACTTGCCTGGGTTCGCTTGTTAGCATGAGATATAAGTGGGGTCTTGGTTCAAAACAACACGCACCATCGTGCTCTTTCTCGCAGCGCAAAAGACGTATCCACAGCGAGCAAGACTCGGCTGTGGTTTAGCTTGGTTTTCGTGGGCATGCTCATGTCACACGTTGAGGGTTTCGCATGAGGGTTTCCTCATAATTCATGCGAGACTCTAGTGTTCGTTAACCCCTTACAACCCAAACGTTTGGTCGTGGTATGCTTAAGATTTTTACAACATTTCTGGTCTCGCCACTAATCCTATACATGTTTAATGGTTAACGACTCTCTCCTGGTTTCGATATATAGCTTTTATGTATAATATGGCATTTTCTAGTTTTGTTACAGGTTGTTATTTCATGCGTATTACGGCAAAGCTATTCATATGTGTACGTTCATATTAGACACGCTTGGTTAAATGCCGCGTTTTATTCATGTAAGCCAAGACTCTCGTTAAGCTACATGATGAATGACATGATTAATGATAAACTATGAGGGTGACGTACCGAGGTCCAAGCAAGAAAGATGGTGGCAGTGAGAGAACTCGAACCTCTCTTGCTTCACTCCTTTATAACCCGTCGTTCACCTAGCTTGTGCCCTCAATGTAATTTAAACTCGAACCGTTTATACTTCTTTTTGTTTTTAGGTTTTAGTTGTGATGAAAATAGCTAGTGCATGGTTCCCTTTTTATACTAATTTTGTGTGATAGGTTACTGAAGATTGCATGAGAAATGTATAATTCATATACACTGTTTGTTTGTGATACTATTTGTGATGATTGTGTTTTTATAATACTATGCAAAGATGGCTACTATTGGTTGATTTGAATTGAGAATGCAATTGGAACAAGACGTAGTAGTTGAGTATTTTCAAAAGGTTGTAGGACATTGTATGAAATGTAATGATGGTGTTGGCTTGCCCATTTTGAATTTGTTACTGATTGACTTGATATGAATTTGTACATTTGAGTTTTGAAGAGGAAACGAACGTCAAGTCGTATTACTTATCTAGTAATGTATAAATATTGGTTCTTTTATATTTTGTTTGTTGTAGTATGAATGGGTTCACAAAATAATATAGTCGTGCGACTTTGTTTCGCGTGGCGTAAAATAACATATGATTTTTATTGTTACGCGATCTCTAAAGTACCCCTTTTTGATCCGTAATTAAAATGACGATTTATGCGCGTTATTATAACTCTCGATTATCACATAATATTGTATACCGCTTGAAGGACAACTTTTATTGGAAAAATAATGATACTTTTGAAATAGTTTGCGATACATACTTTGCATAACGGGATAAAAGTTCTACATTTTTCCGAGGTGTCACATATGTGTTCTTTGTTTATGTTTTTTGGTGATTTGGTGAGTGTGTGGATTTGTGTGTGTGAATGGGGCAGTGTGGATACATGGAAAAAGAGGGGCACGTGGAAGGCTGAAGAGGGAGGGGCGGATAAGGGATTATGTGGATGGAACGGGTAGGGTTCGAGCCAGCATTTAATGCCAAAGCTCCGAGTTCGGGTCGGTTTGCATTAATTGCTTGCAACCCGGATCCTGCCTTTTAATTAATAGTAATAATGAAAGCATATCATGATCGCAATGATGAGCATTGGAGATGCTCTTGTAAATGAGTTAATCATAACAGGCGTAAAGTTCTTGCTAGTGCATTTTATCTATTACATTTAAATTTTCAGTCCTTAAATTTAATGTGCATGTGATCATAATGAGGGGGTGCAAGACACACAGCCATAGGTA
>BQNB010160015.1:0-11380 GCA_026074375.1 Tanacetum coccineum | reverse complement strand
TAGGAGCATAAGCAAGCTTATTCTTTCCCTTGGCCTTACCCTTTGCCCCTTGCGGTTTCTTCTTGTTCTTCTGGATCTTACTCTCATGTATAGCTAACACAGGGGGGGAGGTTCAGCCTTCTTTGGAATACCTTTCTCATGGAGTTTCAACATAGCATGTAACTCAGCTAGCATCTTCCCCATGCTATGCATGTTATAGTTCTGAATGAACTAATCATAATCCTTGTTGAGAGAATTCAAAATAAGACTCATACCAAGTTCATTAGGCATTGCATAGCCTAGGCGTTCCAAAGCGTCTAAGTGGCTCTTCATCTTCAAGAGATAGGAGCTTACTCAATGGCCATCCTCCTGTTTGTAAGCATGGAATGCTTTAACTATTTCAAACAGTTCATGTTTAGCTTGCTCTTCGAACATAGTTTTCAGTTCTTTCATCATATTATATGCATTATGTAACCCTTGCCCTTTTTGTGTTCTAAATATTCCATTTTAGTCCTTTGACTATTTGACGTTTGTTAGTTTATTTAGATATTGTATCATGTTGACGGTGGTGATTTTATGAGAATAGTGATGATTTATGGTTTATTTTGATTAATAATCCCTTTTTGGAAGGTATTATTATGTTATTTGTATTCCAGGTGGTTTGACCTGTAAATTTTAAGAAATGTCGAAAAACAAGTCTTGACACGTCCGTTAATGTCCAAATGAGTTTTTATGTGTTTAAAGTGAAAATATGTCAAGTAGATACTCTAAGTTGTTGGAAGAGTATTTTTAAAGTGAATAAAAATGCTAAGTAACTTTAGGGAGTATTTTATGGTTGAGTTTTATAAGCTTTTAAGTGATCCTGGCATGAGAAGAAAGACCCGAGACCCCTTTGGATACCATAACCGGTTGAACCAAGAGATGGGACAAAGAGGCATGATTTTAGCTTCCTTGTCTAGCAATTGTACCCTTATATGCTTATCATTAAAAAATTTCATTCATTCCATTTCATTTAAAAAAGAATAAAACACACACACATAAGTGTGTCTGCCTTGTGCATCCGACCTAAGCAAACAACAAACACCCATAAATATTCTAACTTTAATCAAGAACGAGATACTACGGGTTGATACGAGTATTTGGGTATTCATTTAAACAACGTTTGGGTGGTCCTGTTCGCGTCGAAATCTATACTTTTGAAGAATTTCTTGTAAGTTTCTAAATTTAAATTTTGTTTGTCCTTTTTGGTTTATATTGATGCATATATGTTGGTTGTACAAGTTGATCGTCGTAAAAAGTGAGTTTTAAAAGTGAAACGAATAAAAAGGGGTGTTTGGTTGCGTCGAACATAAAAAGGAAATAAGAGGATTTTGTAGTTTTGATGTTGTGGTCGTGATGATTGAATAACATATGTTGCTAAATAGCTTATTTTGGATAATAGCTTGTATAGCTTATTTTGTGGGCTTTTCGTGACTTATTTTGAGCTTATATGCTCACGTCATATTTTAAAATCACAAGGGAAGTGATTTTGATTATTTTCGTGGTATGACGTATGTTCGCGGACTATTTTTATAGCTTATGGTGTTAACCAATTACTATACGTAGCGTACTAGCTTATTTTTGAGCTTACTGGCTTGATTTTTGGAGCTCTTGGGCTCACGACCCATTAGGCACAAATAAGTCGTGGCTTATTTGATGGCTTATTGTGGTCCGAGTTATGTTTTACCTATTAGTATGAGCTTATGTATATAAATGGATCTTAGTTTTGGGTTTAGAATGTATTTTGGACTTATAAATACCTTAATGGACCCTTGTTGAAGCGATATTTAGTCATTTTAAGAATTTTTGACGGATTTTTGAAAGTGAAATGTAATTACGAAGTAATATTGAACGTTATTTTGGGAAAAACGTTTTAGTAAACGTTAAAGATTGAGATTTTTGGAATTTTGTCGAAAAGTGTCAAAATGGTGAAAAGTGTTGAAATTAAGGTTTAAAACCTTGGAAAACATTATATAAGCGTACGGGTCATGTCGAAATTTCTTAAAAAGTTTATACTTAAAAAATTTTACTTAAGAACATGACTTTTAGTTTTAAATAATAAAATATTATTTTATTATTTTATTATTTTAATAAATTCACTAAGAGACGAAAAATATAATTTTTTTCGAAACTTCTTTATTATGCTTTTTATGAGTAAACATTTCATTTTCAACCATATTATGATTATTTTATGGTAACTAAGGGTACCGAATAGACTTATCGATATATATTTATAATTATATATTATAAATATTTACTTATATTATGTATCTATTTTCTTTAAATAGTATAAGTATGTATCGTTGAGATACTCGGATTGATAAGATATTTTGGGATGAGACGTCAACCATCACACCACTAAATTGTTACGGGTAATTGTACAATGCGTCTAATCTCTATGCATCACACGTGAAGACTGTTTTGGAAATGAATGATTAAAATGGGACATTAACTGGACTAGTTCGCGTGCGGACGTCGTTGCTTGTGCTTGTGTGATTAAGATATGGTTGCTTAAGACTTGCTTGAGGTGAGTTCTCGTAGCCCCATTTTTCTATTTTTTTGTTGGGGGAAATGATACTCAAATGTGTTTTGAATTGTTTTCTTTTGAACTGTGTGAAACGTGATTTTGTTTTTGGGACAATTATGTGCTTATGATTGCTATATGGATATATGTGCTGTAACTTTACTTGCATGTATTGTGTTTGGCATGTCAAGGGTTGTGATTTTACTTGCGTGTACTGTGTTTGGCACGACAAGGGTGATTGGCAAGGAATTTACATGTCTATTATGGTCCTACCATAATATAGTGCTTCAGCTGGTAGGCCCTTTAGGTGCATAAGTAACATATTATGTTTTCATGACTAGCGGGGATGCTAGGGCATGGTGATCGACTAGCGGGATTGCTAGGTCGTGTTACATGATTAGCGAGGATGCTAAGTCATGGGTGATTTGCATATATTCACTATCATATTGCATTATTGTCCACTAATTTGAGATATTGGCACAGCTTTTGGGTTTAAGGTTAAACCTACGAGCTCACCAACATTATTGTTGATGTTTTCAAATATCATTTTAGGTGAAGTGAAAGATGAATAGGTTGGTGATATGTGATAGCAGGCTTAGGAGTATCCCGTGTGGATTTTGCATGTGAAGCCATGCTTGTTTATTTGTTTGGTTCTTAGTATTTGGAAGTTTTGGTTTAAGTTTGGATTTGGACCCATGTGTGGGCATTTTGAATTGTAAGAGATTTTGGATTTGGTTATGATTTGGGATATCACTCGAGGTTTGTTCAAGGTTGATGGTCTTCGTAACACTTGAAGTTTATGCATTGTAGTTTTTCTCTATATTTTATCTTGTGTTATGATTGATCATTATGTTGCATTCATGAGTTTCCGCCATTGTCGGGGTGTGACAGATTGGTAATTAGAGCCAAGGATATAAAGAACTAGGTGGGTTGGCCTAGACTATAACCTAAGATCCGTCATTTAGTTGCGTATAGGATCTATGTACGCGGTGTTCCGCTTTTGTTTGCTTTCATGTGTTCGTAGTTTGGTGCTTTAGTTATGTCAGTCATTGAGATGTGTAAGCTCAATACTGAGTACGACTGGGAAAGGATGCGGATATAAATACGGTGGCCAACATAGTTATAAAAGTATCACAACTTACTCGTACTTGGTAATACCGTTCACACAAATTGATGTTGACACCATAGGGTAGTATTATGTGTATATTTATATATATAGTAAGGTATTATATATATATGTTAGTCTTCCTACCTACCTAACGTTGCCTATGTTCTCCCTCGTGTAGATAATGCCGCCAAGGATGAGGACCCTAAAGTGCTGACCGGCCTGTTTCCGAATCACGAGGAAGGAGAACGGGTGAACGGGTTGGTAAAGGTGGGAGGGGTAGAGGGCCTAGGGGAGGTAATGATGAGTGTGTTAAAGAATTTAATGGTCAAGGGAATGACCAGGGGAGTGAGCTAATGGGAATGTAGAGGGAGTCAATGGGGGTGTGGGAGGAGCACCCGAATTTTTGACGATCTTTGCCCAACAATTACAGGAACCCTATACCCACATTTCTAGCCAGGTTGTTAACCATGGATATGTTAGAAATCAAGATGGTTTATTTATTGTGGTTAATGAGAAGTTTAGAAAACTGTTAGGAATGTGTACGTGAATGGCAACCGGGTAGGTTTGTTTATTTAAGGAGTTCTTAGCTTGTAATCCCCTAAGGAATATGATGGTAAGGAGGTGCTGTAGTTCTTACTCGAGGGATTGAGAAAATGGAGGTCCGTTGAAGATATGAGTGGTTGTTTAGTATGACCAAAAAGTATATACACTGCTTGGGTTCAGTTGTGGGTAGGCTAACGTGGTGGAACTACCAGATCGGCATGCTAAGCCGGGGAAGTTGCGCATAGTATGTCAAGGATTGGACTTTAAGTTTATGATAATAGAGGAGTTTTTAGTCCTAGTCTTGAGATGCAAAAGTTCGAACTGAACTGTGGTATATGTTTGGTCGGGGGTGCCATTACGGCTATACTGATAGGTTTCATGACTTGCCTTGGTTAGTTCACATTTAGTGACCTTGAACAGTAGGAAGATGAGAGATCTGTGTAATGGCCTTGCTCTTACGATCCGTGGATGTCAGCAGCACAGTAGCAATACCTAGTAGAAGGTGTGCAGATTTCTAATGCATTGACGTATGAGGCTGTTAGGAATGGATTCAATTAAGAAGGTGAGGGAAAAGTGGAAATTTGGGGGAACCTAGCAAGGAACCTCCGGGTAGGGAATGATAATAGAGGACTAGGAATTATGTTGGAGCAGAGGATAGCTCGCCAAGACCGAAACATTGTAATGGTGTACGTTTACTTAAACAATCATATGCCACTACCTTATTGACTCTGGTGCGACTATACGCTTTGTTTCTACTACTTTTATTCCTCTGTTTAGGCATAAGAGACCAGTGAATTAGGTTTCTGATATGAGACTGAGGATAGCTAGCGGGCAGGCTAGTAGAGAGGATAAGGTATTAAGGGTTCGCAAACTTGAAATCGAGGGTCATGTCTTTGACAATCGATTTGACTACCATTCGTGGCCATGGGAGTTCTGATGGGTCATTATAGGTATGAATTGGTTGTCTTATTATAAGGCGGAATAATTTGTATGAGAAGTAGTGAGGATCCCTAACTAGATGGCAAGGTGCTTAGAGTTATTAGGAAAAGACCAAAGAGAAGCGGTAAAAGACTTTTGATGGTGCTAGGCTAAGTGATAAGAAAAAAGAAGAGATTTTTGTGGTTAGAGATTTTCTCGAGGTATTCCGGATGATTTATCAGGATTGCCACTCTTTGGGAAATTGAGTTTCGGTTTGAGTTAATCCATGCTTAGCTATACCGATTGCAAAAGTCTCCCCTATCGTTTGGCACCTTCGTGAATTAGAGTGAGTTGTCGGGTCAACTCAAGGAAATTTAGGACAAAGGTTTCATATCGACCAAGCTCATCTCCTTGGGGAGCATCGGTTTTGTTTGTCAAAGAAGGATGGTTCTTTTAGGATGTGTATTGACTATAATGGAATTGGAACAAGTTGACTCTAGAATTGTTTCTCCGCTTCCTAGATTGTTGATCTCTTTGACCAACTGCAAGGGTCGGCAATTTTTTCAAGATGGATCTTTAGGTTTGGATACCATAGCTAAAGAGTGCATGAGAATGGACATTCCATAAGAGACTGCGGTTTAGAACTGTTATGGACATTTCGAGTTCACAGTATGACCTTTTTGTCTTGGGACTAACGCACAGGGGTATTCATGAATTTGAATGAACATAGTTTTGTTAGGCTATATTTGATAAGTTTGTGATTGTTTTTATAGACGATATCTTAATTACTTAAGACTCGAGCAGAAGCAGGTTTAGAACACTTAAGGTTAGTCTTGGAATGCTTAAGAAGGAGCAATGTTCTAGTTTTTCTAAGTGTGCATTACCCCCCTCCCTCCCACGCCTATTGTCCCCGGCGTTTCGTGGGGATTTGATAATGGTAATGGGGATTTCATGTAGAACCTAGTAAGATTGGATGCTGATTAAGAATTGGAATGCCCTAATAACTTATGTCTGAGGTTCGTTCGTGTGTTGGATGGGGTGGGATTTAGTTGAGTAGAGCTAAGGTTGTGGATATCCAGAGTGTTTACGGGTGAGGGTTGAGGTAGCGGATTGGGGGCCAGGAGAGGGGGTACGGGGTGCAGGTTTGTGGTTCTGGCGCTGAGGTGGTGTGGGGTTTAAAGTGGTGTGAGGTTGTGTTTTAGTGTGTAGTAACGGAAGATTGGGGACTGTCGTTTTGGGAGGGGGGGGGTGTGGATAGGGAATGTAAGTAGGGGCTGGGGATGGGATTGGGGGGGTTGGATGTGGGGTTTGGGGGGCCTTGGCGCGGGTTCTATTCCGTCACAGTGTATTCGGTGTGTAGTGGGTGAGTGGTTATTGTGTGTTGTTGGGGGGGGTGTGGTAGGGAAACACTAGGAAGATGTTGCATTTATGTGGTGTGTTGATGTGTAGGTGGGTGGTGTGGAGTGATGGTGTTTATGGAAGAGGATTTGGGGGGGGGGATATAGGTGGGTTTGGTGTGTTATGGGTGGTGGGGCTCTGTTTGCTGGTGGTGGAATGAATGGGGTGGCCACTAGGCGGGGTAAGGAGCATTTTGGGCATGTTGGGTATTTGAGTCTGCCGTCCGAGCAGTTGATGGGGTGACACCATTGTGAAGTGTCGGTGGGGGTGGGTGGTTGTGTGGGTTGGAGTTGGGATGTGTGGGTGGGTGTGGGGTGGAGGGGGGTGGGGATAGGTGTGTCCACCGCGTTGAATGTTGGGCGTTTTAGTGGGGGGGGGGGTGGATGGTGGGTGGTTGTGGTGATACGAAGGTTGAAGGTTTAGAAGAAGATTTTTTAGTAGGATGTGCAGTGAGGGGTGAGGGGTTGAAGTTGGGGGCATTTGTGTTCAAAATGGTGTGTTGGTGGGGGTAGATTGGTATGCAGTTGATGAGGGGGCGTGGCTGGAGGAGTTTTTTTGTGTAGATTTCTTTGTGAATTGAGGAAAATTAGGAGTGTTTGACCCCATATTTATGATTTTGGAAATGAGGGTTAGAATGTGCAAATTTTTTGATGGGAGTGCATTTGGTTTTCTGCGTGTTTTTAAGTTATAGGGGGGGAGTTAAATATTCGGTTGGGTGCTTGGATTAGACAGCTGGAGCATAGCACGATGGAGTGTACAGAGCATATTTTTTTGTATGTTTGTGTCCTCCTATAAGATTTGTAATTTAAAGTGATTGCTGTGTTTAGGTGGCTAGCAATTGACTTATTATAAGTCTGTATATGTAAAATGTTGTGTCAATGAGATTGAATTAATGTGTATTCACCCATGTATTTGCATTCTTACATTGTTTTTGAGAGAGCGCCGTGAGATTTAGAGCAGCTAACAAATTTTGTATTTTTGTGGAGCGAATTTATGTTGTAGTGTTTATGCCCTTTAGATTTGTTGGAGACATTATTGTATGATATGGGAAAAAAAAAAAATAAAAATAAGTAGTAATAAAAAAAAAAGAGGTGGAAAAAAGATTTTTCTTTTTTCAAGAGTGTGTGAGTGTTATGAGAAACCAAATTCGAAATAAGGAACGTCCTAATTAATGATCAGTGGGTCCTCTAGTGTAGAAGAAAACTAGAAGAGGGTGCGACTTTTGGTTATTGGGGAATTCGTATGCTTTGGTGGGGGGGTTTTTCTCACTCCAGCATACTATATATGTGGTATAAACGCAGTTCAAAGATGGGGTCGGTTGTGGGGGGGGGTCTTTTTTGGGAGCTGTTTTATAAGAGTGAATACTTCACCGGTTTGTGATCTCAATCGGAGAAGTCCCGTTTTTGATGTATCAAATAATGGTGCCTTTGATTAATTGAGTAGTGATTTTCGCTTACAAAGTTATTGAAAATGGATTATTGCACATAGGTTTCGATTTTTTTTTTGATTATCTTGGTATCTGCAACTTATCGAGGGTGTAAGATCTCTTGAATGGACAAGGTCCTTTTATCCATTTCTCTTTTGAACTAATAAATACTTTTTTGCTCAAAATTAATTAAAAATGTCTTTAACTTATTGCTATGGGTTTCTTTTATTTATTTTCCATCATTTAGTAAACAGGTACGGTGACCGTTCAGTGTTTTGTATCTTTGTGTGTAAGTTGATTATGGTGATTCGTATGTTTTTAGTGCATGAGTTATAAATTGTCACGCAGTGATTGAATGGAATTGCGTACGATAAGTCATCACGTGAATATGCGATGACATAGCAATCAGTAACGTCTCGAAGGCTAAAGACCATACATGAGTGCTGAATGTGTGTATGTATACATGTGTTATATAACTGAGTAGCGTGAGCTATTAAGTCGTGGCGAGAAGCATAAGTGATGAGGTAAATCACAATCTATTGCAGCGCAAGGAAAAATGAATATGGAGTACATCTCGAGTCAAAAGTGACAACTCGCAATGCTAGGCTATTATTCGTTTTTTTTGCGTATATTTGTAAACCGTAAAAATCTATAAAGAATAATATTATAAGATGACAATATTGACTAATTTTCGATTTGCAGCGATTTCCAGAATATAAAGGAATATCCTATGCCAATTTACGCGCATCTATGTCCAGATATCATCAGTCTCTTTATTAGCTATATAGTGAGCTGTGGTATACGGATATTTACACAAAGTCTTATATTTTATATGAGCTTGCCCTTATAAGTCTTTTACGCGCATCTTTTGATTTTTAGATGCTGCTATGACTACAAGGACTCCGTTCTTCTTGTTGCTCCTCGTTATAATTTTTAGACCTTCCGTTTTTAGAACCGAACAGTGGTCTTAAATATAATTAATTGAAATAATAGATCAACCGACCTTTAAATATAATTAATTGAAATAATATCACATTTAACTTAGACGTTGCAAGTTTAAACGGATTTCATCACATATATATTTTATCGATAAAATTAAACGAAATAATCGAATACTTTTAAAATTAAACGCACCCTTTTTCGGTGTCAACACAATCAAACGCACCCGTTTCGGTGTCACAATAACAAACGCACCCATTTCCGTTGCAAACCAAACCCGACCAAACAACCCGACGCCCCGGCTGTCCCACAGCCTAACCTGACACCCCGTCGTCGGTTGTTAACCCACAACCCGACCGCACCCTTTGCGGCTGACCCGAAACCCAAACCAACCCAAACGCACCCAATCCGGTTGTTAATGACAGCCAAACCCGACGACCCTTCCCGGCTATACCCGGCTGTCCCACAGCCAACCCGACACCCTCCCTGGCTGTTTAGACAGCCAAACACGCCCTTACGTTTTCTGTATCAGCCAAACGCACCCTTGTTGGCAATTCTGACAACCCAACGCACCATGGCTGTTATAACCTAAACCAAACACGCCCTTGTCGTGTTTATATCAAAACAAACGCACCCTTTTTGGTATTACAACGAAAACCAAACGCACCCCTTTGGTGTGAACATGAAAACCAACGCACCCTTTTGGGTGGTACGAACCAGCAAACGCACCCTGGTGGTGGTTGTTTATGAAACCAAACGCACCCTTGCCGGTGCAAAACCAAACCAACGCACCCCTTTTTGCGTTACAACCAGACGCACCCTATTTGTAAACTAAGCGCACCCTATTCTGTTAATGACCAACCAAACGCACCCTTTCTTGGTGGTCGGTTGAACCAGCCGCACCCTCGGTGTTGAGAACCAGAAACAAACACCCCCTTGTTGCTAAAACCCATACGCACCCTTGTTGGTGGTATAACAAAACCAACGCACCCTATGGTTGCGTGACAGCCAAACCAAACACCCCTAGCTGCTAAATCTATAAACAAAACGCACCCTTCGTGGTGCTAAGCACAACCAAACGCAGCCCTTGCTGCTGCCAAATAAACCACGCACCCTTTTTCTTGCAAACCCAACCCGAACGCACCCTTAGTGGTTGTGAACCCAAAACAAAACGCACCCTCGTCGGAGGTTTATAACAAACAAACGCAGCCTAGCTGCTGAACCCCACCCGAACGCACCCTTGTGGTGGTTGAGTCGCGGTGGAGGTGATGATGAGTAGGTGGTTCGGCTGTGGTGATGGTGGCGGGGTGGTGACGACGCGTGACAGCGCGTGGTGGTGCGGAAGGGGTAGATCCGTGCTTGATCTATCTTTTTGTAATTTTTGGGTTCGCCGGAAAAGTTTTCCGGCGGCGGTGGCGCCGGTGGTGGGAGGTGGCCGGAAATATGGAGAGGGGAGAGTGTTTTATAAGTGTGTGTGTATAAAGATGGAAATGAAATGAAAAAAAATATATAAAAGTTTTATTTATAATAAAACTTTAAAAATAAGTGACAAGTTAATAATAGTTGAGGGTTACTTGTGTAAATATCTAATGTAGTTTTTATAACTTCCGGTTCGGGACTCGTTCGAGCTAGTTAACGGTCGATTCAACGCACGAAACTTGCGCCATTGTTTTTCAAATCATTTTTCTGATAAAAATGAGTATTCACTTGATAATATTTCATAAATATTTTATAACATTTAATAAAATATCTGTTATTTACTTGGTGAACCGGTTACGTCTCGTTCAAAAGTAAAAATAGAAATAAATTTTTAACCCGTATATTTGCGTTATCAACAAACGTTACTGAATAAAATGGTGACTAATTTATTAAATATTTTTATTTAATAAAAAGTGTAAATTAATTATAATTTAATTATTATTTTTGTTTCTATAATCTTGCGAGGGCATTTCAGTCACTTTCTGACTGTTTTCGGGTCTCGGTCAAAACTAAAAAGTTGTCAGGAATGTTGTTTTACATCAAATTGCTTTAGAGTCCGAATAATGAAAACGTGATTTAGCTGCTCGTTTTTTATAAATCAACCTAGGAATAACATATATCTTCTTCAAATATGTTCCGAAAAATTACCGGTTACGCGGTAATCGCTTTTATGTGAAAATAAAAGACCAAAAGTCAAAAGTCAAGTCAGACTTGAAAAGTCAAAGATTGAAATCATCATTCAAAATTTTGAAAATTCTCGAATGTTACAATTGACGTTTATATTTCCAAAATGCCGTAGAAATATTTTATTGCATTCGTTTTTATTTTTTGTGTCTTGTACTATTTTTACGTTTTACGAAAAACGGCTACAAATCGTACCTTTTTAAATATCGGACTTTGATAATACCTGTATTTACAAAATGTGGGACAAGTTTTTAAACTTATTCCACTAATATCACACCCCATAGGGGCGGCAAAACCAAAGAGACAAGTGTCCCCTTGGTATTAAGCCTCATCCCACACCTAG
>BQNB010160014.1:1843-14849 GCA_026074375.1 Tanacetum coccineum | reverse complement strand
CTACAAATCATAATCCTCCTAGTACTAGTCCTTTCCTACTAACATGCTAACTTGTTATTGATTTGAAATTTGAAATTTTGAATCCTATGCTATTATGTATGTGTTGTGACCGGTTGGGATGAGTGGTCAAAAGGGGGACCAAAATATTTCCAACATTCTAGGAATTGCTAGTGCTCTTTGAGAATTAATTTCCAAGATATAGCATGAACATGTATAAGTTTAAATTAGATACGAAGCACGTAAATAACGAAACGAGTAACGGTAACACGAAAAAATTACAAAACTTTAAATATTGCTTAAAAACATAAAAACGCAGATATTGCCAAAATACTACAACGTTTGGTGTCCCGGTTCGCTCCCGGAGACGATTCTCAGATAATTACGAAACAACTTCCCGGTTAAACGGTAAAACTAAACGAAACATTTAAAAATTCAAATTACTACACAGAAACGGCTAATTTAATAAACGGAAATTCTCGAGTTGTCACAGTGAGCTATTAGAGGTACTCTCGTTTGAGTGCTTGCCTCCAAGTTCGACCAAGGTGGTCTGCGTGTGAGAAATTTGATTTTCTCAAAGGTTAGTATTTTCTTATTTATTTATTTAATTCTTTTAAGTTTCTTTTATTTATTAGGTTAAGATCCTTTAGGGTTTAGTTTCCTTCTTGCCCTAGATTAATTGTTTTTTGGCTTTATGTTAATCTAGTTAGGGTATAGGAAACCCATCAGTGGTAATCAGAGCCTTAGCTTAATTCTATTAGCACTTAATTATCTATCAGTAGGTTGTTAACATGTGATAAGTATAAATAATTGAATATTAAGTTATTGTCTTGTGATCATTGAATGGTAATATGAATTTACATTTTAGAACCTTATATTTTGAATTGTTTAAAATATACCCCTAAAATTTTAAAATGTTTAAAATAGAACCCAAAACTTTAAAATGTTTAATAGAAACCTTATACATATTATAATTGCTATATTGTATATGTATCATTAAATATAAATACATCGTTAGTCAATTGATAAATCAGCTCACCTATAGTGAACAAACTATAAGAGAGGTATAAGGCGCGTTTTGCTTCCCTAAAGAAGTCGGCTTTTTAATATGCTTCGCGCTGACCCGCTTCTCCGTTTCTTTGTGCGTTCAATGGAGCTACCGAGAACTTTTGATAGGATGATGTCAAGATTAAAAGTATTAATTTAAAATTACTAAAACAAAATTCCCGTTTTAGATATAGCAAATGTGAATAGTATGCTAACCCATAAAAATCGCACATCTCTCATATGGGCTGTTAATGGAGCGCGTGTGGTTTACCGGCACATTAATAAGAGAACATAAGTGAGAGATGATGTGGGACTCGTGATTCTCGAGCAGACTCGAGTCGGGAACCACGTGGGTTTTTGCATGGTTAAATTCACCATCTAATTCATGATCCTCGGCATCCCAGTCATGAATAGTAGATGAGCATATCCGACATTAACATGCCATTGATCAAAATCAATGAATCTCAAAAGAACTAGGAATTTCATAGAGAATGAAATTGACAAAGACATTGTCAACCTAAAATAAATTCGTGATGTGATTACGGCAACCCTCTTCATAAACGAATCTAAAATATGGATCCTAGCCTTAGGGGGTGTTTGGGATTGCTTATTGAAAATAGATTATTCGTTTTGAAAACGAATAATCAGATAATCAGTTGTTGCAAAACGTGGTTTTGAAATATAGTGTTTGGATTTGATTATGCTCTTTGATATCGCAATAATCAAATAATCAGTTTTTTGAATGTTTGGCAAATCAGATTATTTAATGGCTTATATAACAACCCGTAATTTTCCAGTATTTCATCAATGTAATATCTACTTATTATATTAAGTACTACTTTTTCACGGGAATAAAATTTCGTTTCATTTCATTTCATTACGTAACATAATTTACATTTCCAAAAGTAAACGAGCTCTCGCAACAACCTATGCCTATTCTATCTATGTTTACATCAAGTAAACATCATAACATGTCAAGTCAATGATCTATTATCTATTTTATCATATACGTTATCTATTTAACGTAGTTTTTACGACATTAATACCAAATGAGCTTTAACCGTTAACGTTATTGCCTAAACCCTAATTTTGGGTAATGTAAACATCCAAGATGAATGTACAATCAATCAAAGCACATGTACAAGCAATATAACATCTCATTTGAATATACTTTTCCTCCAAAATAAGGTACAAGTCCTTTAAAGCATAATGTACAAGTCATTAATGCACGACATCCAAAATAGCCGTTTTACCTCCTCTATACTGTTGCAAACCCGCTAACAAGGGGAACAAGAAAATTGATGTTACCCCCTACTTTAGCACTCCTTCCTGTATTGACTGTGGTGTCCAACAAAATAAAGAAAAGACATCTCATTCCAATAGAAAAGGAAAGGCTGCACAAGGAAAGTCCGATCGTGGGTCTAAGAGAAAGGTTGAATCTGATATTGCACCTACAAGCGATCCAAATGAAGCAGTGTGCTTCTACTGCAACACAAAGGGGCATTGGAAGCGTAGCTGCCCAAAGTACCTGAAGGACCTCAAAGACGAAAAGGTCAAAAAAGGAGGCCACTCAGGTATGTTCATGATCAAAATCCACAATACTACAAATTCGGATTCGTTGGTCTTGGATACAAGGTGTGGTACTCACATTTGCACTGTTATGCAAGGTCTAAAGGAAAGTAGGAGGTTGAAGCATGAAGAGCTCAACTTAGTCATGAGAAACAAGAAAATCACGCTGAGAACAAGGGTTTGGAAAGTAACAGGCTAATGCTTAAAGTATGGAGTTATGATAGAATTTAAATAATGCTTTTATTTGTCATAAATGGCAAATAAACTTTATTTCATTTCATGTCTTGTTTTAAGGAGGTTTCAATTTCATTTGATAATGAGAATGGAGATATTTTGGTTTATTCAAATGGTTGTTTATGTTTAAAACTTCTCCTTGCAAAGGCATATATAACTGTTGAATTATTAGGTAAAAATGGCAATGTGATTTGTAAATGTTTGTTTCATCTAATGAGCTTGAAAATCAAAATTGGTAGCATTTCTTCTTAGGCACTGTAAACCCCAAAAAGAAACATTCATCGCAACTCCATTAAGATAGATGTTGGAATCATTCCGACTTTAAATCAATGAAGGTATGCGAGTCATGCTTAATTGGGCAAGATGACTAAATCACCATTCATAGGATCATGCAAAAGAGGTGAAGGATTATTGGACTTAGTACACACAGATCTGTGTGGACCATTCTGATCTGCCACAAAAGATGGAAAACACTACTACGTTATGTTTACTGATGATTTTAGTAGATATGGATATGTTTATCTGATTAAACATAAGTCGGATACCTTTGAAGTATTCAAAAGGTATCAAAACGAGGTAGAGAACTAGCTGGGCAAAAAGATAAAGGTACTCCGATCCGATAGGGGAGGAGAATACTAATGTAATCGATTTTTCGATCATCAAAAAAACTGTGTTATAGTTTCACATTAACTCCTCTAGAACAACACAACTAAATGTGTTATTTGATAAGAGAGAAATAGAAACCCTATTATAGAAGGGTTATATCTATGATTGACGAGCAACACTTCCAATAAGCTTCTGGGGTTAGGCATTAGAGACAGTCACCCATATCTTAAATCTTATACCCACTAAGAAGGTCTCGAAGACACCTTTTGAGATGTGGAAGGGAAAACGTCCTTCTCTTAGGCACATCAAAATCTGGGGTTGTGAGGTTTTCGTTAGATGAGAAGCTCAGGACAAACTAGAAGCCAGATTTAAAAAGTGTCTTTTCATCGGTTATCTAGAAGAGTCATTTGGAAATTTTGTTTTACAAACCTAAGGATAATGTGGTATTTGTAGCTTGAAGAGGAGTGTTCCTTGAGAGAGATGATATTTAAAGAGGACAGTGGGAATAAAATAGACATTGAAGAAATTCAAGAGTCTGCCAATAAAGAACCTATATTGAACACTGGCACTCAACAAGAGTGAGGGACACCTGTTAGCCCTAAAAAAAAAAAATTTGGGATTTTTTATAAATATCCTTACGCCATTCGCAGAAACAAGTAGTAGAGTAAGCAAGCCTCCTTAGTTCTATTATGGTTTCCATATTGAAGAGGACAAGATTACTGATAGTACACTAAGTGAATTGGATAAGCCTGCTAACTACAACGAAGCGATGGCAAGCCCCGAGGCTGCTAAGTGGAAGGAACATGACAACGCGATTCAGTCTAGTAAATGACAACATAAGTTTGGAAACTTGATTGACACTACACCCGGTCTTAAGACGGTGGGATGTAAGTGGATCTTCAAAAAGAAGACAAACATGGATGGAAAAGTACACGCTTATAAAGCTAGGTTGGCTGCGAAGGATTATACTCAAACCCACATGATTGATTATGAGGAAACCTTCTCACCAGTAGCAAAAAAAATTCAATTAGGATAATGCTTGCCATAGCTGCGTTTCATGATTATGAAATATGGCAGATGGATGTCAAGACCACTTTCCTTAACAGAAAACTAACAAAGGATGTGTTTATGGCACAACAAGAAGGTTTTGAAAATGAAAAGTATCCTAAAAGAGTGTACAAGCTTCAAAAGGCCATTTATGGACTTAAACAGGCTTCTCGTAGCTGGAATCTCTGCTTCAATGAGAAAGTCACTGATGACATCAAATAACGTCACTTTATTATATCATTTATCCCATCTATTTTGCCCACTTTTATATAATTATTGCATTATTTGGTACTTAATTGCTTTAAAGCTGATAAATGCAGTAATTCAGGAGTGCTTGTGAAGATAAGCTAAAAGGCACATAAATTGGAGCTAAAAACGAAGACATTTGAAGATTTTTGAAAATTCACCAATACGCCGTATCCAACTAAAGAGATACGGCGTATCAGCGCCAAGACTTCACAAGAAAACGCGTTTGACCAATTCCCAATACGAGCGTATCCAAGGCTAACGACATACGCCGAGTCCATGAAGATAAACTATTAGAAGATACAGAAATCAATACATTGGGAATGATATCAAAGATTTATTAGAACAGCGCGCCACTCTAAGGAATCCAGCCTAATATACCGTATCGACCTATCTAGATACGACGTATCGAGTATTTTTCAGCAACTATAAATAGAAGACTCAAAAACGAGTTTTCGGGGTGCAATATCATATTCCTTATACCATACTCACTGAAGACGAATTTCTAAAGAAAAGATCAGCTACCAAGGTCAAGCATCGTTAACGACTCCATAGAAGACGACGTTAATTCTTACTATCCCTTAATCGTTCGAGTTTAAATTGTTTTGATTTAACACGCTTGTATAATTACAACTATGTGGGCTAATACCCTCGGGTATTACCATCTTAATAGAAAGATTTTAATTGTATGGTTAGTTTTAAAATCAATTTCATAATTTTATCGTTGATTGTTTACTTATGTTTATCACATCATACATGTTTATATAGTGTTTGAATATGCGACCTATCATTCAACTGGTCCTGAGGATACGAACCAAGTAATGCTAGATACGCGGGATAGCTCTCACATAACCTGTTTTCATATGTCTGGACCAATAGGATCACAAATAACGTTATGTCTTTGTCTTTGAATTATGAGCTTAGTTGGACCGGTAGGTGACCCGTTTATGCTTTAGCAATCATGCTCTTAATTTACTGATAAAGATTGGGATAGTGGACTACCAGTATATTAAACATCGTCAAACAATAAGTGGGTAAAGTCTCGTTGGGCTAGGGTTTTAATAGGATCACCACGCTGTAAATTCCTCTAAGATAGATTATAATTAAACTAAAGGATGCTTTATGCGGATGCATTAATTGTGACAGGATTAATTGTGTCTAGGTTTTAGGATGATGTCCCGCCTAAGTCTTAAGAATGATATGCCGCTTCGAGATAAGTAAATCATTGCACTAAAACAAACAAACCAGCATTGAACCGGATTTAATATGGCTAATACAGTTTTCTATCATTTGGCTTGTACCGACTTTCTATCTTTTAATCTCATCTTTTGATGTTTAATTGTGTATAAATTGGATTTGTCATCCCCACACCCAGTGTTAGACATACATTTTTTAACCAGTACATAGACAAATTAAAATACTGATCAGAATAAGGATTAAATTTCCACACTTTAGATTCAACACACACTAAACTTAACCACGAAATCTTTTAACGGTACACTCTGCACGATAAAGGGTTGTTTTAGGATGTTGTCGGCTAAATATAAATTTAAAACTTGATAATTAAATAATTGACCCTACACGACAGCACAATCAGGTTTTTGGCGCCCCTGCCAGGGAGTGAAGTTGTTTAATTCTTATTTATCAGTGTTTTAGTTTAGTTTAAATTGCATATTTTGTGTGCTTGTTTTGTGTTTATAATTTCATTGCATGATAATATTTTTGCATATTATGTGTTTTGTGTGTTTGTGTGCATGTTACAAGGCCTGCTGTAACATTCTGAGTCGAATACTCAATACGACATATTCATCTTGTTGGATACGGCGTATAATTTTTTTCAAATCAGTACAGCGTATTCGACTCTATCATCAACACGGCATATTCAGTTTACTGAATATGGCGTATTAAGCTATTTGACAGTTTTCTTTCCTATATAATTTATTACAAGTATAATGGACGACCCCAACATCACTATGGAGGAATACATCAGACTTCAAGAGGAAAAAGCTCAAAGGGCTGGTCGAACGTTCAATTGGCAAACTGCCACATACGGTAAGGTGAAATATTATGAAGATGAGGACGATTGCTTCACCAACTTTGAATCTGAATTCCCAACTATAGTCTTTGATGGTACGTCTAATGCAACACTCTCTTGTGAACCCACGGTAAGTCCTCTTAACGACAATAAAATTGACTTTAGAATATCGTTTAACGAATCCGACGATGAAGATTACACGGTAATTTATGACGAAAATTCATTTTCCTATAAAATAATTTCTTTCAACGATTTGAAAACGGATTCTGAAAATGATAATGATAAAGTCAATATGCCTTTGTTTTTGACACCCGAGCCTGAGGTCAGTTATTCTAATGATTTAGACTTCTTTAAAGATTTTGAGAATGAATTTACAGCCATTGTTTACAAGATGCTCTAACGTCTAAATTAGATTTCTTAACTGAACCTACTATAAGTCCTCAACATATCATTGAATTTCATTAAAAAAAATAAAACCTCAATGTCCGAAATGTATGAAAAGGAACAAAACGTTTTATACTTTAATGATCTATTTCCTTTAACGTAATCTATCCTGATGACTTAAAATCAGATAAGGACAATGATATTGATGAAATCGATATTGAGCAATCTTCGGGGGATATGTCTGTCATACCATTACCTAATTAAGAATAACCGATGATGGTGCCTTAATGCACTAATGGTCAAATAACTTTATGACACAAGTCATGATAACATCTAATAAAAAATTCTCAAAACTGAAACCTTTAACAAAAGGAATTATGTGTTAATATTGTGACTTGTAACAAAGGGATGCCATTCATTTTCCTAATTAAGAATTTGTATGTGCCATTTGGCATCCCGTTCGACCCTAAATTGTTTTATAAGGATGGGATTAAATTAGGGCAAGTCTAACTTAAAGACTCATCTGTAAACAAAAGTGCTTCCCGGGAGACAACACTGTCATTTTAATTATCTGTCGCATTTTAATTGTTTGTTGCACGAGTCTGTCTTCCTAGACACTCAATACGGCGTATCAAACCCCTCTGGATACGGCGTATTGAGATGTCTAGACGTTATCAGTTTTTAAAACTTAATATTTAATTTCCAGTAATTTAATTGTTTCTACAAGAACAATACGGCGTATCCTAGGGTTTGGGATATGGCGTATTGATCCCTGTATAGTTGTGTGTTTAATTGTTTTCTTGTACCATTGTAGCGAGATAAAATTTGCACTTGTCTTCTAACCTTTTACAGGACCTTGCTGAAACTATGATATGGTATATGCTAAAAAAGACTTGTGTTAAACTTATCCGGGCATTCTGAAGCCCTAGTCAACACACTTTTTTCTCAAGAACCCATCATGGAGAATTATCACGAGCAAAACATCAGGGAGTTTTCTGTTCTAATTCTAATTTCCCTTATTATTTAATTATTTTATCTATACAACGAGGACGTTTTATAATTTAAGTGGGGGATGGAGAATTAGAACGTACTTGTCTTCCTTTTTACAAAATAACATGCAAAGTGCTTAAAAATGGTCAAAATTTAAAAAATTTCAGCATGGCTTTTGTAAAAATCACTAGTTACATTACCTAGCGTACTATAACCCTTGATACATATTGTGAGAATTAAGCCTATTCCGTTTCTAACTGTCTACTAAATTCCATAAATTTATGAGTGTGGTGGTGATGTAGTGGACTTTAGAACTTGGCTTGGTATATCACTCGAGACCGCCATGATTAGTACTATGGATTTAGATGGAAGAACATGTTCAACTAATAAATTTCTAGGATTAAACCAAATAGCCTATATGTCATAAAAATGACTAACTTTACTGGTTAGTTAACTCCCGTGTAACCCTTGATTACTCTCATTTTTAGAGTAAAATCCCCTAGAACAACCTGTTGAGCCATTCCTTTCTTTTTGTACACCATATTATATATTTCGTTACACCTTTGCACCTTAGCCTACTGTGTAGATTAAGCCTATTTCTCTATGTTGCTAGTTGCTTTCGTGTAAAGTCTTGTATTTCCTGTGTCAAAGTGAAATTTTTCTATCTCTGTAATGGTCGAGAAATTGCACAATGCAATGGGAAAATATGTAGCTCGTAAGTTTCGCTACTATTTACAATTATGAATTATGTCTGATGAAGAAGTACTACAAGGAAAAGATTATCCGGATAAATTATGAAAGTGAAGACGGTGGAATCAAACCGAGGTTTATTATGTATTATGAAAAAAAAGAAAAGAGAAAAAAGCAAAAAAAGGAAGGAAGAAAAATAGTTGTTTCAAAAAGAAGTTTATACCGAAATGAATCACTTAGAAGGATCGATTATTCGTTGATACGTTACAGAAATCAACGATGTTAAGTTTTGTAAACAAGTGGGATATTACACTTGTGGTAAAAGTATGTAAGAGCGATGTTGATAAAGGGATGTTTACCGTTTTATAGGAATGTCTACTTTGATTGTATTTGTCCATTCTGTGATCGGGCGTCTGTCTTTTATATTTGAGTCTTTGTCATGGAAACAGGTCGGGGGAAAGTTCTAGCAACCTGAACCTTATTGTTGGCTTAATCTATATTTGTTGTGAATTTTATTAAACAACCATTTTAACTTTTCCTTTCCTAGCAACTAACTTTCGTGTCTACTCGATTATGAGGACTTGTCGAAGCATGCATGAATATTCTGTCTCAATTACGCCATGTATGCATGTCTCAGCTGCCTTGTTGGATGACGAATTTTGGTGAAAGTTAGAAGGTCCCTACCCTATATCATTCTTCATCCTAACCACTGGTTAAACATGAACAGGGATGTGTTTGGATTGTATATGTTATTCGTAGTTTGGCCAGTTTATATACGATATTGCTTCTTGTTGGTGTGTACTTATGAGAATACTCGTTAAAGATCAACCGTAAGCCTTCTTAACCCAATTTAGCTTTTGACTTGTTCTTCCTTAACTTTAAGGGTGGTGATATGTTAACCTCTGCCACGCTTATGATAGGAAATAATAATCACGTTATAATCCGACAATTGAGTGTACTACTTAATGTTGCACCCTAGATTAGTTGAGTGATTTGAGTGTTTTCATTTCTATATTTCATGAGGAGCTCGGTTATGTACAGGTGATTAGGACAAAACATATTCTTAAAAACGGGAAATCCTTAACTTCGGTTAAGGAATATTTTCATAAAACTTAATTTTTTCTAAAGTTTACTTCGAGGACAAGTAGGATTCAAGTGGGGGGATATTTGATGACATCAAATAACGTCACTTTTTTATTTATCTTTTGTCCCATCTATTTTGCCACTTTTATTATAATAATTTTTTACATTATTGGTACTAATCGCTTTAAAGTTGATAAATGCAGTAATTCAGGAGTGTTTTGTGAAGATAAGCTAAAAGGCGCATAAATTGGAGCTAAAACGAAGACATTTGAAGATTTCTAAAAATTCACCAATACACCGTATCCAACTAAAGAGATACGGTGTATCAGTGCTAAGACTTCACAAGAAAACACGTTTGACCAATTCCCAATACGGCGTATCCATGCTATCTACATATCCGTATCATGAGATAACTATTCAAAGATACTGTAAATCAAGTAAATTGGTATTGATATCACAAGATTTATTACGAACCCTAGCGTGCACTCCAAGGATCCAGCCCATACACTGTATCGTCCTAATCTGGATACGGGTTTTGGTATCGGGGTGTTTTTTAGCAATATAAATAGAAGACTCAAATATGAGTGTTCATGTGTGCACTATCATATTCTTATATAACCTATACTCATCGAGGATGAATTTTAGAAGAAAAGATAGCATAAAGGTCAAGCATGATCACGACTACATAGAAGACATCGTGTAATTTTTTACTCTTTATCGCTTTCACGATTTCAATTGTTTGATTTTGCTTGTATAATTACAATGGTTATGGGCTAATACCCTTAGGTATTAGCCATCTTAATGAAAGTTCAATGTTTGGTTTGTTTTAAAAATCAATTTCTTAATTTATCATTGATTGTTTAATTATGTTTATCACCTTATACTTGTTTATGTGTTTGAATATGCGACCTATCATTCAATGTGTTCTAGTGTTACGGACCAAGTAATCTAGATACTGGGATAGCTCTCCATATCATGTCTTATATTACTAGTCATAGGATATAATAACGTTTCTGTCTTTTTATTTTGATATGAGCTTAGTTGGAACGGTTAGGTGAACGTTTATGTTATAGGAAATCATGCTCTTAATTAACTAATAAATTAGTAGAATAGTAGACTACAAGTATATAAAACACCTTCAAACTATAGTGGGGTTAAAGTCTTGTGGGCTTAGAGTGTTTTAACAGGATCACCACTGCTTTAATTCTCTAAGATAGATTATAATTAAACTAAAGGATGCTTTATGTGGATGCATTAATTGTGATCATGATTAATTTTGTCTAGGTCTTAGGATGATATCCCGCCTAAGTTTTAAGAACGATATGCCGCTTTGAGATAAGTAAATCATTTCACTAAAACAAACAAACCAGCATTGAACCAGATTTAATATGGCTAATATAGTTTTCTATCATTTGACTTGTACCGCTTTCCTATCTTCTAATCTTCATCTTTTGTGTTTATTGTGTATTGAATTGGTATTTATCATTACCAAACCTGTACCAGTCTCTCAGGCTGAACCCCTCATTTCATTAGATAACGTACATAGCATAGGTTTAACCAGTAAATAAACTAATTAAAATACTGATAGTATATATAATTAAATTTCCACTCTTAGTGTTCGACACCCTACTTACCACGAACTCCATCTTGACCGGGTACACTACTCGTTAAAGTGTTGTTTTAGATTTGTCAGCTAAATATAAATGTAAAACTTGATAATCAAATAATTGACCTACACGACAGCACATCAGTCACACAGTTTGGATTTTCTAAAAGCGAAGATTGTTAGGAATACGAAAATCCTAAAAAAGTATCGGTCACTTCATTGATAACTATCGTTAGCTCGTTAAGTATTATTTGGAACCTTAATAGGCCAAATTAGGAAAAGCCCATGAAAATCCCATGTAAAGCCTATCCATGGCCGGTCATATTGAGGTATTTATACACCTCTCCATGCCTTGGAGAGGTGGTTGGTTGTTCATTTTACACATACACTTAATGCATTTTCCTTTCATGTTTACTTTCTCTCTTTAAAGTGTTCATCCAACCACTCTCTCTCTCTAGAAACACCTCTCTTTCCCTCATCAAGTATGTTATTAGATATTCATCAATTTATATCAGAGCCATAGAGTGATCTTGTTTAGTTTTTGTGTTGTTTTTTTCTCTTGTCTCGTGTTCTTCTCAAACCGTAGCTTTATACAATTTTTTTCTTTTTTCAAAGTATTTTGGTACACTAAAAGATCTTGTACTTAGGTAAATTTCATCTAGTATCCTTGGATATAGGTGTATTAGCTTTGGATAAAAAAACATCATTTTGTTCAAACTTTTGTGTTCAAAAATCTTACAAAGTACTTTTCTTGATTTTAAATCTTTTGGCTTAAAAACCATAAAGTTTACATTTTTAAGGTACCTATAGGTTTAGTAATAATAGTTGTACAAGAAAATTTAGGAAAAACTATCAAAAAATGTGTCTTTTTGTGTCTTGGAAAATTTGTGTTTCGTCCTAGTGTTGACCAGATTCGCAGTTCGCAGGTTTGACCGAATTCGTAGTTCGTAGGTTTCACCGAATTCGCAGTTCGTAGGTTTGATCGGATTCGCAGTTCGTAGGTTTGACCGGATTCACAATTCGTAGGTTTGACCGGATTCGCAGTTTGTAGGTTTGACCGGATTCGCAGTTACGAAGGTTTCACCGGATTCGCAGTTCGAAGGTTTCACCGGATTCGCAGTTTCGAAGGTGTCATCGGATTCGCAGTTCAAGGTTCACCTAACTCGCAGTTTTACAAGGTTCACCTAACTTGTAGTTTACAAGGTTCACCTAACTCGCAGTTTTCAAGGTTCACCTAACTCGCAGTTTTACAAGGTTCACCTAACTCGCAGTTTTCAGTGTCAACCTAATTAGCAGTTTTCAGTGTCAACCTAATTAGCAGTTTTTAGTGTTAACCTAACTCGCAGTTTTCAGTGTCAACCTAATTAGTAGTTTTCCAGTGTTAACCTAATTAGCAGTTTTTGCGAACCGAATTTGAAACTTCACTTGGACTAAAGTTAAAACACACAAAGTTGCTAAAACAAAAAATTATA
>BQNB010160013.1:0-14849 GCA_026074375.1 Tanacetum coccineum | reverse complement strand
TATCTACTTGTCATTTATATTTAGTAGAATTTAGAAAAACCAATTCAAAAATCTTTGAAACCATTCAAAACGCGCGATCACGGAATTAACTGATTTTCAATTCACGCTTCGTCGAGGGAAAACGACCCGGGAGGTTTTTGAGACAACTTTGGTTAAAAGTTTGTTTCTTGAAACCCGACGGAAAATACTTACTATACTATTATTTGATATAATCCTTATATACTTATATATTATAATATTATATTATATATATAGTGTGTTTGGACGCGTATCAGTGACCATAGAACGGTTCTCCACACCCTACGCATCGGACAAATGTCGACATAAGGAATTAAACGATAATGAGGGTTAAGAAGAGAATTAAACGGTTTAGAAGAAAAAGAAGATTATTTTTGGGTTTTTAAGCTTTTTAAACAACATCTTTTATTAACGGACAAAATGAGATAAGACAACTTAAACCAATTAATCAACAAGCTTCTCAGTAACTCTTTAAAGAGAAAAACGCACAAAGGAGCGGAGGAGTAGGAAAGCGCGAAGCTATTAAAAACTTTTCTCCTTTAGGGTCGTAGTTCCTTGGAACAACCCGCCTTATACCCCTCTTAAAGTTTGTTTATCTTTCAAAGGTGAACCGTACCTCGCAAGTGACACAAAAGGTAAGTTTTTTGATCTTTTGTTCGAGAACATATTATGATAATGCTTCAGTGGAAAGCATAATATTGTTTATCTTTATTTAGGACAATGTTTTTATGTTTTTTTTATTTTTCTTGTTTTTATATACTAATAAAAGAAAATGAAAAATATTTTTGTATTTTTATATTTTTATAACAAGAAAATAACTTCACGGGGAAGGGTCTTCAAGGCAAAACAAACTTCAACTCGATAATCGTCTCACGGCCTCCCCGACAGCGGCGCCAAAAATTGACCTGTAGTAAGCAATTTATACTATATATATAATATAATATAGGTGAAAATAAACAAACCACTTTTAAAATCCAAAAAGCAATAAGTTTAAATTCACAAATAAAAATATATATTTCCGGAAGTATCGGTTTCTCGCTTTGTTGTCCACAAAGTTTAAAACCGGACCCGGGTCGTTATGTCCCAACGAGGCCGCGAATTTGAAAATCAAGAATCGGTTTGTGAACAATGCTTGAATGATCAAAGATTTGATTTGGTTATTGGAATAAGCTGGGAAAAAGCCCTAAAGGGCTGAAAGCTTATTGGGACGACTATGTGTAAAGGGTTAGTGCGTGTGTATTGTGGGACGACTATGTGTAAAGGGGGAGGTCATGGGTTCAACCCCCATGCCTTCCCTTTTTCTAAAACATTTTTTTTTAACTTTTTACACAATGTTAAAGAACACATTAAAACAAGCATTTTTTAAAACTACAACTTTTTATGAAGACTTATAAATAAGCTGGAAAAGCACAAATTAAGATGACAGAAAACAAAAATAAACTTAAGGCACTAAGAGACTAATTTTTTTGGCTTTTTAAGAACAAATAAGCAAATGAAAAAGTAAAATAAGCAACACAGATATCTAGACTAACCTAATGAGCATATGGGAGCAAAAATAAGCCAAGAAAACAGACTGATAAGCCCTAAAATGCTATAAGCACTTTTGGCTAAAAATTCTAGCCAAACAGCCTAAGTATCACTTTTCTAGCTTATTTTTAAGCTAGAAAAAGGATCCTTATGGCTTAAAGGCTTATATGCCCTTAAAGCTTATCCAATAAGCTTTTAAAATCAGCAATTAAAAGATAGTTTGAAAAACTTATAAGCCAAGAAAAAGGCTTATGAAAACTGTTGTTTAACTCAGCATGTGCTGACTTTGGATTTTTCATTAAAGGACAAATGGCAATAATGCAGTCTAAAAATAAGCTAGGAAAATAGGATAAAAACACATGATAAGCACAAACAGATTAACTACTCACTACAAAGAGATTATAGAACAAAAATCAGACTTAAAAACTTATGAGAGCTTATTTGAATAAGCTGCTGAACTATGACTATTTAAAGACTAGAAAAACTTATGACAGAATTACACTAAAATGCAAAATACCAATGGACACTTAAATCTCACTTATCCTACGGCATTAAGGACCTAAAACAAGTGTGAAAAACACACTTCATAGCTACTTATGGAAATCTAATCAGATAAACTAACTTATTAAATTTAGAAAACACAGATTCAAACTATGATTATATTAAACCAAAAATTTGAGATTTAGGCTATGAAAACTTACAGAAACACATTTAAAGAACAAGTTTAAGATGATCAAATCTTACTCAAAAGCCAAATACAATTTCTGACCTTGTTTGACCCATTTTGGACTATAGACCCAAACACTCCTTTAAAAATAGAAAACACATTTTTAGGCTAAAATAAACTAAAACAAGCATAAGTTAATATCAAATAAGCATGATAAAGACAGAATAAGCACAATTGTTACAAGAATAAGCACAAATAAGTAGGGTAAACTATTGAATAGTAAATGCAAAAAAAATGAAAAATGTAAAGTGTACCTTATTCCCTTGCACAAAATAAGGAATGAATGAAATTCCTAAAAGCTCTAACCTACCCAGCTTATAAATAAGCAGTCTAAATAACCCATAAGCTCTTCCTTTTCCAGCTTATCTTCCAAAAGCTCAAAACCAGAATTCTTGATTCCTAATGGCACAGTAACTCTCAAAAGTTATTTGAAAAGCTCAAATAAATAAAACAGGTTCTAAAAGCTTAGAAAACCTTATAGGAATTGTTGGGATTTACATATTTGAAGATTACAAAACCTATTAGACGAAATGAAGAAAGAAGAAACAATGAAGGACCAAATATGTAATAGTTAGCTTTGTTAGTAAGCTAGGGTTTGTAACCATCCTCTACTATATATAGAGGATAGGCGTCTAGGTTACAATCCAACCATTCATAGCAGACTTTTCCAATGAGAGTCTGAGAAACGCATAGAACATGTGTAGTGTAGTAGTAGTAGTTAGTTCTTTATTGTGTTTAATAAAGAAAACCTTATTAGTAACATGATTGTGTTCTTGTTCTTTATATTCTGATGTGCTTATCAGTCATTGTTATATTACCCTAGTTGAGTCCAGATCTTGGATTCTATAGTTGGTATCAGAGCCTTGTGGCTCTTGATTTAGGGTTTAATAAAGTTTTCCTGTATAATTTATTTTTCTATTATTATTATTGAAAGGCGGCAGGGTTTCTCCCCGAACCCTAATTCGTGTATGGCAGCAGATCGGTTGATAATGATGAAGCAACAGGTTGTTTGTTTGTAACAGTAGCAGGTGGTCGTAGTTACAAAGAAAACAGCAAGTTTAAAAGAAAAGTCACAACAGGTTGTTAAAGGATGTGTATGTGTAGGAGTGAATGATGGCTGCGTCTGTGTATATGGTTGGATCTGCTAGTCATATGGTATGTACATGGGCCTACGTGATTATTGGCAGATTGGTTATGAATTCACAGATTTGGAAGCAGTTATGGTGATAAGTCGTGGTTTGGGAAAGGATATGTTTTAATATAAATCCCTGATTGTTAGGGATTGTATATTTTCCCAAAATTACTTCCTGACTTTATGGAGTGATTTGTGGAATGTACCAGATTTATAGGAATTATATTCTTCCCATATTTCTTGCTGGGCTGAATCTGAGTACATGTAAGCATATTCATTTGTTCTGATCACACTCGGTAATTCCTACTGGTCACTTGGTTCTTGCTGGTTTCATCATGTTCCTGCTGATTGTTGGTCATGGTTCCTGCTGGTAGTTCATGGTTCCTGCTGGTAGTTCCTGCTGGTAGGCTTTGTGGTTCCTACTGGTCTGCTTACGGTTTCTGCTGCTAGTGTTGATCGATATCGGACAACACATATTATTGGTCCTCAGACGCCCTTGGGTCTTGAACAATGATGTCGTGTTTAGTTCGTTTTGGAGATTCAGTCCTTGATATAATTCTTGATTGGAACAGTTACGCGCTCTTTACAAATATTTTGGGGGGCATATGATACCATACAGTTCATGATATGATCATCACAAAATTCGAATGATCATAAGCATTGAGTGGTTTCTGGTTGATCCGTCTGAGCTCACCGAGACTATCGGCCATTGCATGTAATCGCCATGCATATATTGATTACAAGAATTATACAAAGACATTTTCTTACAAGATATTGTAATAAGCATGTCTTTTTCACTGAAGGAAGAGATGATCTATGCTACTGAGTTCATGATTCAAGCAGATGGTTAGTATATTTTTAAGGGGAAGCTTATTGTTCAAAAATACTTAACCATCTACATGCATCACTTGAGGGGAAGCGTCTACGAGTTGCACAAGACCCCTATTCGATGATTACAAAAAGGGGAAGAAGATTTATGGTGTGCAGCTTATTATTGTGATGACATGTTTTAGCATTGTTTCTTCATGCAGGTTGTTTTGTAATATCAAATAGGGGAAGATTGTTGGGATTTACAGATTTGAAGATTACAAAACCTATTAGACGAAATGAAGAAAGAAGAAACAATGAAGGACCAAATATGTAATAGTTAGCTTTGTTAGTAAGCTAGGGTTTGTAACCATCCTCTACTATATAAAGAGGATAGGCGTCTAGGTTACAATCCATCCATTCATAGCAGACTTCTCCAATGAGAGTCTAAGAAACGCATAGAGCGTGTGTAGTGTAGTAGTAGTAGTTAGTTCTTTATTGTGTTTAATAAAGAAAACCTTATTAGTAACATGATTGTGTTCTTGTTCTTTATATTCCGCTGTGCTTATCAGTCATTGTTATATTACCCTAGTTGAGTCCAGATCTTGGATTCTACAGGAATGACTTGTAAATGAGGGTTAGCTTAAATGCATAAAAACAGAGTTTGCTTAAACATAAAACTGAAATTTTCATTAATATTTTAAAAGGTTACAATACTTTGAAATGTAAAGACAGAAATTTAAAGACAAGAAAACATAAATTAAGACATTTAAAAATAAAATTAAAACTACAACTACACTACTCCTAGTTGTCTTCTACTTCTGTCTTCTTCCTCTTTTATAAGCTGCCTTTCCTCTTCATAGTGTGCTTGTTGTGTTTTTGTTGTGAGAGGAAACAAAATCACATCTTGGCCCTTCATTTGCCTTGGTCCCCAATCTAGTAAATCATAGCCCTTCAATTTTTTTGTCTTTTTTCTTGATGAATGGGAGGGTTAGGGATTGCTAAGGTGGAGTTTGGTTGTATGTGGTGTAGGGTAAGGAGTGGGGTGATGTTTTGTCTCATGTTGCAAGGCACGTGAAGGAGAGGGATGATGAATAGTACTGGGGTAGGTTTTAGCAAGTAAAGGGGGTTATATCTGTTTTGATTGTCAGGGTATAAGTTTAGTGGGATGGAACATTTGGTCCCCCAAGATGTATTGTTCTATTGCAATAAAAGTCCTTTTGTGGTGTCAAGTTTTGGCAGTTTTGGCAGTTTTGCCCCCTCAAGTTGTATAGTGTTGTTGCGTGGGAAGTCCCTAAAGCACTAACGGTGTTAAGGTGTAAAGGGTAATATGGCTAACGGGGTTAAATGGCTTAATGGGTTATGTTTTTGGGCTTTGTTTGGGCCGGCTATTATAAAAGATAATTTAGGCTTTAATGAAAGGTAAAGTCTCATAAGTCTTCATGTAATGTATAAATGGGCTGACCCGGCCCATTAGATGGGTACGGGTTGGCCCATTTAACATTTCTTCGATATCGGCTCTGCCTTTGACTTTGACTTTGTCGGGTTGACTTTGGTTGACTTTTGGATTTGATTTGACTTTTCTTTTACGCTCTTTCTGTTCTCGTGCTCGGTTTTGTCGTTTTGGCTTTGTTTTTGTCCTTTTCTTGAATATCCGTTACCTGCACAATACAAATGCAAAACATACAAATACAATGTATTTTTGGTACTTTTTTGGTCATTTAAGTTCGGTTTTAATGGAAAATGGTATGTGTAATTAAGCACATACGAGTCTTCAAAGCTTTAATTTCTTTAGCCTGAGTTGTGACCTGTTGACATAAAGACACACAAAGGTCATATACACTTTGGAGTGTCAGACCATCCTCATTCCCTAATAGGGATGTATCATTGGATGACTGACCTCCATGATTCCCACCAGAACCCTCTAGATTAGAATCAGGAATAGCTATAGAAGGAGAAAGTCTAGAAGAAGGGTCAGTATATGTCTGAGGTTGGTCTTCATTTTGGGTAAGGAGGAGAGGGTATGGGTTGGGAATCAGATGGTCTTTCTGAAGCCTCACCCTCATCCTCTGTTTGTTGAACCAACATAGTTACAAATAAAGGTGTAACCTTCCCTGAAAAGTTCTTACCCTTTTAAACCATAAATGTCAAGACCTTTTTAATTAGGGTTGGGACTGGAAAGTGGTCCAAGGGGACAGGTACATCTTTTAATTGATTGCTCAAAAAGATTTGTAAAAATATTAGATACATTACAAACTTCTTAGTTGTATCCAAGTGTCGTATCATGCTACCCAAAATTAATTTTGAAAAATTGTATTTCTGATTAGTGGCTAAACAAATTACTGCTGTGGCAATATTAATGGGAATTTGATCCCAAGAGGTGCTTTTAGAACTAATGCAGTGACTCGTGGTATGAAAAAGAAATTTCCATTTGGGTGAAAAGAGAGCTTTGTTAAAAGTTAAGGTATTCAGGTCTCCCTCATACCCTATTAGCTGAATATTATCATATATAGCCTGATTATTCAAAGAATCTATCCCATCAGCATCATCAAAAAGAAGATCACTTCTTATTGATGCCTCTGAGATAGTCACAGGCTTGCCAGCAATTGTGGCATCTATATAACTAATGTTGTTGACTATTCTATACTTAGCAGTCGTCCAAAACTGTTCAACAAACAAAGTTGAGACTATGGGACTTACAGTGAGTGCATAATAAATTGAACTGCATATGAGATAGTCCATAATCTGATGAAACTCTGTATTCCCATCCGTATTTTCCAAATAGGCCACCATATTGTGCTTAGAACAGAATTCCAAACTATCCATTGTTTATTTGATTTTGGTAATCATCAGTAATGAATAATTAGGGTTTGTCAATTGAAATTGATTAAGAGAGCTAAGAAGGATCAATTGTGTAATTGAGATGTGTATTTATAGTAGTAGCATACCCAATGGCGAAGAAACCGCCAAAAATTACACTCTAGACCCCTACCGGTATTTTCTCTAACGGCTTTATAGCGGTACAAAACGGGCTTGTCGGTACTAAACATTGAAGCCAGTACGTTACTAACTTTAGTTAACCGAAAATTGAAACAAGTTTTGACAACAAAAACTCTGCAGTACCATCCATATCTCTCTCTAATGACTCTCTAGAACCCAAATAACTGAATGAAAGACATCACCATTGGCAAAATCTGTCTGCTCACATAACATTCTATACAAACTATACAACAATGCATCTTGCCTCCCCTCAATTGTAGCTACAGATTCAATAATCCAATGCTAACCACCAAAAAGTTAAATCTTGTGACATCAAATCCTTTGGTGAGAAGGTCTGCAACATTAGAATCTGTGTGAATCTTGATAACCTCTATCAGTCTCTTCTCATAACAATCTCTTATAAAATGGAAACGAATCTCATAATAATCTCTATGCTTGGTCCTTGAATGAGCAACAGGATTCTTGATAACACTTATAGTGCTCTCATTATCAATATGGATTTTGGTGTTCATGAAATTAAAACCATAATCCATCATCTGATTTTGTATCCATAATACTTGCCCACAACAGTTAGCAGCTGCAACATATTCTGCCTCAGTAGTAGAATTTGCCACAATAGTCTGCTTCTTGCATTGCCAAGATATCAATCTTCTACCAAGAAATTGACATCCACCTGTTGTTGATTTTCTGTCAAGGCTGGCTCCTCCATAGTCACTGTCTGAGAAAGCTTCTAGTTCAAAAGGTGAATCCCTAGGATACCATAAACCTAATTTGGGTTGATGTTTGAGGTACCTAAAAATCCTTTTTACTGCATTTGAGTATGAGGCTTTTGGAGTGACTTGAAATCTAGCACAGGCACAAACAGCAAACATGATGTCTGGCCTTGATGCAGTCAAATACATTAGAGAGCCAATCATAGACCTGTAGACATGTACATCTACATCTACACCATCTTCATCCTTGACCAGTGGTTTATTAGACTCAATAGGAGTAGTAGCTGTTCTGATGGACAAAAAATTAAACTTCTTTAAGATGTCAACTACATACTTATCCTGACTAATAAAGATTCCATCAGGTTGTTTCTTCACTCGAAGTCCCAAAAAGAAAGTGAGTTCACCCATGGAACTCATTTGGAATCTTTTGTGCATACAGTCTTCAAACTCTATACACATAGACTTCTTTGTAGAACCAAAAATAATGCCATCCACATACACTTGGACTAACATAATGTCACTCTTTTTCTTCTTGATAAACAATGTTTTGTCTATGGTACCTCTTCTGAAACCATTTTCCATCAGAAAAGAAGAAAGTGTCTCATACCAAGCTCTAGGAGCTTAATGTAGACCATAAAGAGCTTTGATCACCTTATAGACTTTGTTTGGATGAGCAAGATCAACAAAGCCTGGAAGTTGATGGACATACACCTCATCTTCAATAGTGCCATAGAGAAATGCACTTTTAACATCCATTTGGTAGACGGTAAATCCCATGTATGATGCAAAGGCTAAAAATAACCTAATTACCTCAATTCTGGCAACAGGTGCAAAAACCTCATCATAATCTATACCTTTCTCCTGTCTAAACCCTTGTGCTATAAGTCGTGCTTTGTTTTTTACAACAATACTTCTCTCATCCCTCTTATTCCTGAAGACCCACTTTGTGCCAATTACCTTTTTCCCATATGGCAAATCAACAAGTACCCAAACCTTCTGTAGTTTGAACTGAAGCAATTCCTCTTGCATTGCTTCAACCCAGCTTTCATCTTGTAAGGCTTGTGATATAGTCTTGGGTTCTTCTTGAGAGAGAAAACATGCAAACAAATAGTTCTGATGATCCTTGTGATTTGTTCTGTTCTGTTTGTGAATGTAACTTACCAAGGCTTGTTGTGCTGAAGAAGCCTTTTGAATCTTCCCTCTTGTTTGAACTGCTGATGTAGGATCTCCTAGAATTTGTCCTTTTAGATGATCCTTATGAATTCTGAGTGTGGGAATAGGACTGACAGCAATGGTGTTATCCATGTTGTTGAAATCAGCCACTGCACCCACATCTTCATCATCATAAGCTCCATTGAATATTCCATCATTTGGGAGAGTATTAGAAGCATCTTCCAAGTCAGGCATATTTGGATCAATGGGTAAATCAGCATTAGGGAGAGTAGATGCATCAATAGGTATTTTTCCTCCAAGATAGACAAATGATGATTCACCAGCATTTGCACCTGTGGGAGTACTAGCAGCACTAACATATGGCGTGGTAGCAGTACTAACAGATGACCTAACAGTACTAAGTATGTTAGTACTGGTAGCCTGAGCTGCCTTCTTTTGAGATGCAATATTCCTCTTTTCTTCTTCAAAAGCTTGTCTTGTTGCATCATCCAGAGCTTTAGCAATCACTTCTTGAGCAATCATATTCTCAAGATCATCATGCAAGACTTGTTCATCTTCTGGCATCTGATGTTGTCCTTCCTTATCAGTAACATCTTCTGAATCTTGTACATCATTGTCTTTAGGAGAACTTTCAGAAGGTTTTTCATGTGCAGCTGGAGCAACATCTTCTACTAGAATCCTTGTCCTATGAGGTTGTAGTAGAAGCAGTATGTATTCCTGAGTAAGTCCTTTATCTTTTCCTGATGAACCTGCAACATAAGAATCTTGTGTACCTGCATCCACATTAACCTAATTTTCTACACTAACAGGAATATAATTCATTGAATTGGTGAGAAAATCAAGATCAAACATCCAATTAGGACCAGTTCCTGTCACATTTGGTTGATCTTCAAGAAAATTGATGTGCAGATTCTCTTCTACCCTTTTGGTTCTTTTGTTGTATACTCTAAAGGCTTTACTAGAGGTAGAGTATCCAAGCAAATAACCTTCATCAGATTTCCCATCAAATTTGCCCAAGGAATCTAAGGTGTTTAAAATGGTCAAGGGACACCCAAAAGTTCTCATAAAACTAATACTAGGTGAGTTACCTATTAATAGTTCATAAGGTGTCTTATTTTGAGGTTGGGTCACTAATACCCTATTCAATAGATAGCAGGCAGTATTTACTGCCTCTGCCCAAAATGGGATAGGTAAAAGTGAGTCTGCTAACATAGTTCTAGCTGCCTCAATTAGGGTCCTGTTTTTCCTTTCTGCAACACCATTCTGCTGTGGAGTTCTAGCCACACTAAACTCCCTTTTTATTCCTTTCTTAGCACAGAATTCATTCATAGCATAGTTCTTAAACTCTGTCCCATTATTACATCTAAAGATTTTAACATTATGATTCAATTGGTTTTCTAAGCCTATGATAAGATTACAAAGGATTTCAGATGTTTCATCCTTGGTAGCTAAGAAAAATACATAACTAAATTTGCTGAAATCATCAGTCACAACCAAGCAGTACCTTTTCTTGTTAATACTTTCTACAGAGACAGGTCCAAATAAGTTAATATGAAGTAATTCTAGGGGCTTTTTGATGATTCTTTCTAACTTGGCCTTACAGGAGGCCTTGTGTTGCTTAACCTTCTTGCAGGCAACACAAGTGTGGTCATTCACAAAAACTTTTAAAGGTAAACCTCTAACTAGGTGACCTTTAACAAGTTTGTTTATATTTTTGAAATTCACATGACCTAATCTCATTTGCCATAATTTAGACTCATCTGCTGTTGCATTTGCATATAAACAAGTTATACCTCTAGAGGGAATAATGTAACGCCCCGACCCTAAAAGGGTAGAAGTATTACAAATATGGTGTGACATCAAAGGCATACATAATCATAACACAAGCATAAACAGCGGAAGTCTCAAATAAATAACCAAAGGAAAATAAGTCAACACGACTTAAGGTACATAAGTTTTTAAAAGGACAGACATATCCAAACGAAATAACCGAAATAACGAATGTCTCAAAAAGTAACAAATCATATATCAAAACTAAGATCTCTAGGGTAAGTCCACACTCAGCACTCATATCCCGAAAGCAACCCCAGCTCCTAGCTTAGATACCTGCCGCAGGAAAAGAAAGTGCGGCTGAGCTTACAAAGCCCAGTGAACAGATATATATAATCGAATGCAAAAGATAACGGAAATCAAAGGATACGATACAAGGTACAAAGGATATCACAAGACATGATCAAAGGAATACAAATATAAGGTAAGACAAATCAGAAGTCAATTCATAGTGTAAGGTAAGATGAATCAGAAAGTCAAATCAAGTCCAATTACCGAGCCCAAACAAATCATATCATAGTAACCATGGAGTCATGAGCTCCAAATGAAAGTACGTGGATTGCACCCATGAACATCAGTCACTAAATATACCATATATCATAATGTTATAACCCATCGAATACAAAACCAAATCCTAGGATGCATCCATAACCCCCCTTAAACAATAATAATCTTCATAATGCCATATGAATATCAAAATGGGGACTTTGTGAGAAATCACTCACCCCCACATGAAGTCCTGTCCAAAGGTGCATCAATGACACGGCCATGTTTAACTTCATGGCTAGGAAACAAATAGTGGCTCGGGTCTCAAAACTGAAAGGTTCAAAGCAAAGTCATATCAAAGATTCATTCAAAGGGATCATAAAGTTTTTCAGATGTTCAAAGGTTCAAATAACAAAGAGTATGCATACAGGTTCAAATAAACAATGATAACAGATCAATATAAGAAGGCCAAAGATCAAAAGGCTCAGAGCAAATGTAGCAATTCACATAAAGTAATCAAAGATGGAGAGGAGAATTCATGCGAAACCTTAACCGATAAGTCAGATAATCTGTACCATATTCCGAAAGCAAAGCAATAATCAAAGAAAACACCACAGAAATCAAAATCACTCCCTCTTAGACGAACCTAAAAGAATGATAAATACGAATTACAAACTTACATTGTAAGTCATACATCCGATTGTTTAGTAACTTTCCGTTTTAGTAACTTTTCCATTTTTAGTAATATCCATTTTTAGTAACTTTCCATTTTAGTAATATTCCATCATTTGAGATTCTATTTACATATTTTTGAATAGTTTAGGGACTTAACGGTCAACCGTATAAGTTTTAGGGTTAAATATGACAACTTTCATATTTTAGGGTTTAAATATCACAAAATCACATTTGTCAGGTAATATCAAAGTTTTCACATTTATTCAGATTAAAACCTTCCATTTTTCTATATTTACAACACACCCTTTAATTTTACATAATTTACATATTAAGCAGTGATGCTGTTATTTGTTCATTCTTTGCTAGTGAACCAAATAGTCCTTAACTTGCACATGAGGACTTGCAACAAATCCATCCTGATGACATAGAAGAGATGGATTTAAGATAGCAAATGGCCATGTTGACTATGAGGGCTAGAGTTTTTTTTTAAAGAATACAGGAAGAAAGCTTACTGTTAATGAAAATGAGACTATTGGTTTTGATAAGTCCAAAGTGGAGTACTACAACTACCACAAGAGGGGAAATTTTGCTAGGGAGTACAGAGCTCCAAGAAATCAAGACAACAAGAAGGAAGTCTCAAGAAGGAGTGTGCCTGTGGAAACATCTACTTTCACAGCTTTGGTGTCATGTGATGGTCTTGGTGGATATGACTGGAGTGATCAGGAGGGAATGGCCTAATTATGCACTCATGGCTTACTCATCTTCAAGTTCTGACTCAAAGGTATCTAATGATTTAAATTGTTCAAAATATTGTATGGAAACTGTTAAATTACTTAAATCTCAAAATGATCAACTATTAAGAGATTTAGAGAAATCTAGTTTAATGGTTTTTGGTTATAAAACGGGTTTAGAATCAGTGGAAGAAAAACTTGAATTTTATAAAAAGAATGAGTTATTTATATAGAAAAGATTAAAGGCTTAAAATGGGATATTCAAGTAGGAGAAATAACTATTTGTGAGCTTAGGAAGAATTTTGAAAAACTTTAAAAAGAAAAATATATTATGGATTAGAATGATGAAAAATGAGATACAAAAATACCCTTGATGATCCTTGATGATTTGATGAATTTATTGTACCCGGTTGTGTATTTCGAACCCAAAACAATTACCACGATCGAACCAAGCAATCCACGATCTTCCCACTATTTTTCCCACCTTCCTTGATCTCCAAAACACCTTAGAAAAATGGTCTTAGCCCTTGAAAAATTTGGATGCCGCCTCCTTTTGTTTTTAGGGTTTTCGGGTGTTTTTGTTTTTAGGGTTTAATTAAAATAAAATGCATAAGAATTATAATAGGTATTTTGGCCGAATATTTGGGCCTTTAAAATAGACTAGATCAAATTTTTAAACTTGCCAAATTATTTAGTTATTATCTTAATTTATTTGGTTTAATTTGTAATGTATAAATAAATAAATATAATTAAATCGGCATAAATATATATACATAAATATTAATTATTTTTCTTATACAATATAAGGTATCTTAATCTTACATAAATTTCATAATTGTCATATGTTGTATTTTTATAATTTCTAGAATTAAAATGAGATTTATTCATGCTTTTATGTACTTTTCTTGCATTAGGGGTATTTTGGTAATTTTACACTTGTTGAGATTTTTAGGTTTTACAACTTCACTCTCATTCAATTGACTATCATAACCAAGACCAGTTTTGTCTTTAGCACTTATTTGACTATTAATTAGTTTAGTTAGATTCTTTGATGACTCTTCAAACTTTTCTAGTTTAAGTTCCAAATCATCTTTCTCTTTTAAAGCTTCTTCTAACTGATTTTTAAGGTCTTTGATAGAAATATCTTTCACATGGACATCATACTTTAAAAATGCAATATCTTCTTCATAAACAACTTCATTCTTTTCATGAACAACTATCCTAGCTTCTAATGATTCTAATCCCATTTGATAACCTATAATTTCTAGATTAGATTTATTAAGAGCTTCACGCTGTTAATCATACTTTTTTTGAAGATTTTCATATGATTTTAAGCAATCTTTTGAGCAAGTATGTACCTCAGAGTCTGAACTTGATGAACTTGATAAACCTTGAGATGTATAGGCCATTAGAGCAAAGTTTGTGATGCCTTCTTCAGCCTGAAAGCTCCAATCATAACCACCTATCCCATCTTGAACAACCAAGGCATTTATAGTAGATGTATCCACTGGTGCATTCCTTCTTGGAGCATCTCTATTTCTATTCCCCTGATTCTTTGGTGCCCTGCATTCTCTAGAAAAATGACCTCTCCTATGGAAGTTGTAGCATTCAACCTTTGTCCTGTCAAAGCCAACAATCTCTTTGTCATTTAAATCCATCTTCCTTCTTGCCTTCTTTTTGAACCTCTTAACTCTCATGGTAAGCATTGCCAATTGCCATTTGAGATCCATTTCTTCAAGATCATCAGCATCAATGTAACATTCTGTATTTAAGGTCACTATTTATTCCGAACTTTATTTCTATTTTTATTTTAAGCAAAGTCATTGATTTTACGTTTACCTGATTTAGTATGAATTTCCCGTTCTTGGCTTTAAGTGAGCCGTATTTAGGAATCTATTCCGTCTTCGTGCCTTAAGTGGTTTAATATTCTCATAATACTCCCTGATGATTATAGTTTACATCATTGTCATTTTCCGTTGTGTGTCGCGTTTACGTAAATTTATTTCTTAAGACTCGCGTTTTACCTTAAA
>BQNB010160011.1:0-14849 GCA_026074375.1 Tanacetum coccineum | reverse complement strand
CAGCCGCTTTCATATTTCATTAAGGTAGTTTGCTTACTTAGTGCTTTCGCTAAGGTGACGACTTGAATGAAACTTTCATTAGGAAAGGGAAGACCCCGATAAGGAAGAAGAACAAGAGCTACATCGGCAGGACTCTCTGCAAGTGGAAGGTCGCATAGGGGTGAATCAGCAAGGCTAAATACTCTAGGGTGACCGATTGCGAAGTAGTACCGTAAGGTTGAAAAAGAACCCATCGGGGAGTGAAATAGAAGATGAAACCGTAAGCTCCCAAACAGTGGGAGGATCCTTGGGCTTTGACCGCGTGCCTATTGAAGAATAAGCCGGCTACTCATAGGCAGTGGCTTGGCTAAGGGATCCTGCCATAACGAGTCTTCATAGGGTTATAGTCACAGCTTATGGACCCGAACCAAGGCGATCTATCCATGACCAGGATGACGCTTGGTTGAAACTAAGTGGAGGTTCGAACCTAATGTTGAAGAATCAGCGGTTGAGTTGTGGTTAGATAAAAGCCTCGAGCCAATGTTCGTACCACTCGTTGAAGTAACCAATGCCATACTCCCTGGAAAAAGCCCGAAAGGGCCATCAACAAAAGGTACCTATACCCTGAACACAAACCCAAACAGGTAAGTTAGGGAGCTAGATAACTCTCTCTAAGGAAGTCGGTTAACAAACCAATCACTTCGGGAGATGGAGTACCTCCTCACAAAGGGTTGCAGTGACTAGGCTGGGGCTATTGTTTTACTAAAACATAGGTGTCCGCTAAGTCGTATGACCATGTATGGGTTGACACCAGCCCTATGCTTGAAGGTAAAGGAAGTTGGCAACCAGATGACAGGGAAGACGGCTACCGAAAGCCGGTAAAAAGGCACCCTTAAAGGTAGCGAAATTCCTTGTTGGGAAAGCTCCTAACAGCACGAAAGGGTTAATGATTAGAGCACAGTCTCGGAGAGAGGATCGGTGAAAAATAGACGTATCTGTGAAGATGAGGACTACCTGCACAGAAAGACCTTATGAAGCTTCACTGTTCCCAGGGATTGGCTTTTCCAGCTCCTACGAAGAATAGACCTAGGGAGAACTGCAATCCACGTGGTATAGAGAGAAAAGCAAGTAGTACTACAGGAGAAGCTAAGAACTTTGAATGAAGGGTCCTCTTATAGTATTAATTATGTTAGTATATCCCTCACTGCATGACTGATTCTAGCGCTTGTTGAATTGAAGGTATACCGCACACAGAGAGCTATTGAGGAAGAGGGATAAAACTAGCTCAACCGGAAGGGGGAAAGATATAGCTCAACTGTGAAAGGAGTAAGAAAGCGAAAGGCCTACAACCAGTGCCAAGTAGACAGATAGCCTTGCAGGGAATCAATCAGTCCCCAAACAGTGGTATCCTTGGGCCTATGTCAGGGATTCTATAGCAAGATGAATTCGACTTAAGTTGAGGGCGCTGCAGAGCTTGTACTTTATCATCCCAGCATGGAATGGGTTGAGAGTGTAGAAGTTCTCATCTTATTTCACGAGATTATCAAACAATTCTAGCAAAGCCCTCCCCTATCAGATTGGTATTTAAACTACTTTGTATTAAGATATGCAGGATAGCTCGATAATCATAAAAGAGGGTTGGTTTAGCCTATAAGGGAGTGTGAATGGTTCTGTAATAGATGATCCCCGCCTATGAATAATTATTTCTAAGATGTTAGCATAGCGGAATGGTTTCCTACTCTATACCTGTAGTTAGGCACTGACTCTACTACTGCTCTTTACAGAGACTGGATTCAGGGCTTTTTCAAAATAACACTCATCAAGCTTCTGGACATGCGGTACTAAAGAAGGAAGGATGATATAGCTCAGGATGGTGGTGAGTTAGCACAGAGATAGGAAAACTGACTACCAAGGTCAAAGCAATAGAGAAGGGAAAGCTATAGCTAAAGAGAGAAGGGCAAAGCAGAAGGGAAAGACTGAAGGGACTGCGATCCAGGCAACCAATGGCAAAGCAATAGAGCTGGGAAACCCTCCGGAAAGACTGCATTCCCAGAGCCTAAAGCACGAGAGAGATGGGATAGATAGGCTCAAGAAGGGAGTGAAAGGCTAGTCTCCTGAAGCAAGAGAAGGAGAGGGTGAAAGCAAACCTTCCGAGTTGAACTATGTCAAATTGGAGACAGCTCTTTTAGCTATGAGATGATTAGACAGCTAGGTTGATATAACTAGCCCCCCCTTTAGACAGAAGATTGAGGATGATTAAGCTAGTTCTCACTTCCGAGCTATAACACCTGACATTCCTTCTACCCAGCTCTATAGAAGAAAGACTGCCTAGCTTAGAATAGAGGCTACTATGTGATCGATTCAAGTTGCCCAGTGCTGAGAGAGCTTGCTGAACTGACTACCCTCCATGCTTCTAACTCCTGTAGAGTGCTGGAAGATTGCTTGCCATTGAGTTAGCTGCTACCGGCCATTTCCACTATAAAGGTGATCCCTAGTATTCCACTACTATTATAGCTTGAGTCAGACTGGGTATCTCAACTAGTGCTACTCCACCGCATAAGACTTGCATTCAAACCTAGCATTTATGATTGACAACAGCTGATAGCATGCCATCAAGAAGGGACATAGAAGAGGTATGAATTAGCAATAACAAACTTGAACTGGAAGAGACCTCCTAAGCCTACCTTTGTACAAGCTATAGTCCCATAATGCCCAACAGGGCTCAACTTCTAGCTATAAGTGTTTCTTTGAGTTGTAGAACTCATCTCAGGCAATCAAAAAAAGGATTTTTATAGTGAAGCTGATAGAAACATAGGACTTGAGGGTTTTTCTGTATTCCCAATCTTGCTTTTTGCCAGGTTCTTTTAGAGCATTTAAAGTTTTTAAACATTCTTATCTCGATCTATATGCAATAACATCCTTATCCCTGTCTATTTGCAAATGATATATATCATTATATAAGGGAAGAGGACAATCACCTGGTCCAATAGACACAATATCACCAGGAAGTTTGATTTCTTTCAATAGAGCATATCCAGCACTCTCATTGAAGGTGATTTCATCCTCCTCACATGTACAATTTATAAGAACTTCATTCAGGAATCTATAACAACAAATATTAGGAAACTTTTTTCGGAATGCATTTTCAAACATTGAAGTCATAATCAGATCTTCTAATGCATCGGTTATTTCCCCAAAATCAGGAATATAATTCAAAATGCATCTCTCCCCTTCTTCATTCTGGTAATGGTTATAAAGAAAGTCTTTCACTAATCGAAACGAGATGGAATCCTCATCAATATAGAGTTTGGCTATCTCTAAAATCCTACTCCTAGAAATAGCACTTCCTAATAGAGGAGGCCTGATCCTAAGACGGTACAACCTATTTGATTTACCAGGAAGCTGGATTTTTTTTAAATAATTGTAAGATCCCGTTAACACTTCATAACATACAATCAATCACGAAATCGAGACTAGAAATAAGAGAGAAAGATGGTTGTTTAGAGAGAGAAACTAGAGAGAGAATTGAGAGAGAAAAGAGAAAAGATATTTTGGATATTTTGAACAACTTACTCTTTTCTAAATAGAAAAGAGTTTATATACCCCGTCGCGTTAAATGACGTGCGGGATATTTAACTAGGACCCGGGCTCAGGTTTTGCTTGGGATTAAACCCGAAACATATACAATATTAGATTAACTATCGAGCCTGATTCCCGATAATATCTTTTTACAACGTTAAACTAATTAGAGACCGATGCTCCATTGTAGAGTGGACCAAAGCTTCCTTTTGATCTCATAAATTGAGGCTAACAATCTCCCCCGAAGTGAGGTCTTGAACACGGGAACGAGCTTCCTTTATTCACTCAATAAAATTGAGGCTAACATCTCCCCGAGTGAGTTCATTATGACATCCTTCATGAGATCTAGTGAGATTGTTTTGTCGTTTAAGCTCGATGTTCTTGGTCTTTGTCTTCTGTTGTAATCTTGTTCCTTCTTGCTTTACGATCGGCTAAGCCATCTTGCGCTCTATGTGTCTTTGACTCAACTGGCTCATATATTGAATTATCTTGAAAGCTTTTTAAATCAGAGTTTGCGAAGGTCTTTGTCTTTCAATCGGAGCTTTCTAGATAGTATGTCTTCATAGATTGAGCATTTGAATGGGATTGAGGTTGTCGTTACACGTTCCTTTGACCTTGCGGTTTACGTTAGTGATAAACGAGAAATGATTTGGAAATCAATCGACGTGTCACTCGTTAAAGAGTTTTTGTAACACATCGAGAGTGTCATGTTTTTATCAAAATTCATCAACCGTCAATTCATTTACTGGACCAAATCGATATCCAGTTGTCACAAGTTTGATTTATATAGAATCTCGCAAGTCACCTACCAAGAGCTTGTTTGATGCTGGCTCAAGCAGGATTTCCATCCTTTCATTATGAATTTACATTTGTATTACTCCGGATGTTCTGGCATATATCACAAGGATATTGCGTAGGACTCTTGTTAACAGCTTGTGAACTTGATGATATTCAACAAGTGTTTGAAATGGAATGTGTCCTAACGAGATTTAGATTAATCTCTTGGCTCTAGACTCGATTAGTGCATTTTGGTTTTAGTACTCGGAGGCTGGAGCATATTGCCACCTATTCAATATCAATGATCTCGGAATGAGATGTCAATAGATAACATGTGTATCTCCGTGACAAATGAGACAAGTTTCTGTTGAGAGAAACCCGAATGGCTGGGGACCAAAGGGTGCTTTTTTAGGTTTTACGAGTTACAGTCTCTCAGATTTGGGTTGTGCATTGCATCACTGGGTCCATGATGTCGTTTTCAATGTCAGCAATCAACTTGTGATTCTGACAGCATATGTATTGACCCGGTTTCTGCCTTAAGTTGTGTGGAGGGCTTCTTTCTTTAGACCCTTTATCCATACATTTCTTTTTCATTCTTCAACGCCTTCAATGCTTACCAAGATGTCATTATTAACACCATTTTGTGATTGTTCCAGTGTTGACTCAATCTTAGTCAGCATTATTCCCATCTACATTCATCTCAATCATACCTAAGGGACTTGCTATTTATAACTTTGGATGATCCTTGGGGTAGATCCTCCTGGTTCTAGTTGGATCATTGTTGATCCTAACTAACCACCTTATGACTTGATTCGTCTGAATTAAGATGTTGTCATGAAAGTAGAATGTTGTTGGTATATGTACGAACCATAAAACCTTTTTTTCTGTTAGCACTTTGAGTCGATTTAGATCATATTTTAATTACATTTTCTCCCCTTATTTTAAATAATAAAACTTAGTTTTGAAGATACTTAGTGATTAAAATTATGTCTTGAAAATTCTGTGGGAAGAAAATATTATCAGATGATTGGTTTGGAACATTTGATAATGTTTTGAATAACATAAGAATGGTCGTAGTTGTGTATCCAAGAACATTAAAAATTTGTTTTTCGAAAAACTCCCCCTCAAGAATAGGACCAATTGAAAAAATTATTGTCTTTGAAAAACATTGTGAGAGGTTTGGCGTTTGAACAACATTTTGAAAGATTATGAATTGTCATCGAGAAATGCTTGAAAAATTGTGTTTAACTTTTTGAAGAACCCATATGTTTAGAGGACTTCTCTTACTAACGGTAAGGGTAAGCGCACTTGAAACGTACCCATCCCTTTTTTTTGAGCTAAAAACATTGAATGTCTTTTAAGAACAGCTCCAAGACCTTGAAGAATGCGTTTTAATTTTCTCGTTGGGGAGATAAGTATAAAACCTTCTTTATGTGAAAGTTCGGGTTATGTCTGACAATTTGCACATAAGCCATCTAGATAAATTAGAAATGATTGTTTTGATACGTTTGCAACTCTCGCCATCGAACTTCTATTTACACACCATGTCAATGTCTAATCGACATTTCTAAGCACGTACATGTTATCGATTCCAAGAGACATGTCAGAGAATAATCTTTTGGAAATTTTCTGATTTTCTGATTTTGTTATATTTACCTGTGATCTCAGCATTGCTATTGCATGGTTGGAAATAGTATTCCAACTCTTGTCGTTGATGTAGCTGTCTTGACTGCTAGAGGAACAACTTTTGGAACCAACTTTGAACTTGATGGTTCATTGCTGTGGTCTTGAATTCTGAGTTCTGAACGGTTATGATCAGAAGTCATTTGATGAAGAACGAGGCCTGAACTGATGTGAACAGACATCATCTCCATGAAGACCGAGGCTTGATCTGCTACGATCAAACGTCATTTGACATTGAGGAACGGGGCCTGAAGTGTTATTTTCAGCAGACACCATTTGATGTAGCTCATCTTTTATGAAACCATTCTGGCACTGGTTTCTTAGATATCAAAAATTTCAGCAACCACACTCTGAGATTTTCCTGCTTTTCATTGTATAGTGCAGCTGCATTTAGGTCAATTCGTTGTTGCTTTTGATCATTGAATGACGTACCTGCACTTAAACCCAGAGTTTGTTTGCATGCATGAATATGATAGATATCTACATTTGAATCATGTGTGGGTTCACTTTCAACCTTGCTTGTGCAAGAGTTGAATAACCTTCCTGTGGGAACCCACCTAAGACGAACATTACTAAAGATTCTACCCGTTGGTTTCCACCTAAGACAAGATCTAGGATTCATTGTTTTCTCAGGGACAGTGGTAGTCTTTTTGTTTGAGAACCTATGTCCTGTGGGGATCTGTCTTTCTGGTTTCTTAGATTGCACTTGATTTTTACAGGCATATATCTTTTGTCGGTCTTATGGATTTTGCTATCCTTATTCTGTGAGTAGCACGAGGATTTACCTTGAGAGGGTAATTCTAAGACTGGCATTCATCATGATTGCACTGTAAAGGCCTTTTTGCATGTTATGACATTGCAATAGTCATTGACTTTAAGGAAAAGACTTTTAGTTTCCTATGTTCTCCTAAGTGAACATCTTTGTTTGAAACCCGACTACTCATTGATGCTTGCCAATTCCTAGGTTTTGGTTTGCAACCATTAGCAGTGTTGGGTTAATCTAGCAGGATCAATCATACTAGGTTTTTCCTTTTATTCTTTGTCTTTTGAAGTTGTGCACTTTTCTTAGCTTTCTCTAGGTAGTAGTATTGAACCATGTCATTTGAGCCTACTTTTTCCCTGGTGATGATGTGACACCTGCTTTGGGGGGACAATTCCTAGGGGGCCAGGTGCAATCTAATTGGGTTTCAACTGCTTGTTCTAATCTGAGGCATTCTGTTGAGTGACTTGTTTTAAAGAAACCAATCAGAACACCTTAGTTTTATTATCCGGACTGTTTCATTTGAAAACTTTCTCATTTCAGGAGATTTTGAAAAAGGAGAGTCGGTTTTCCTAAAAACTGATGGTTTTGGAATTCGTTGAGCATTTGGTTGTCGAACAAACAGAATGGTTTATTAAACTGAGTTTCCACAGACTTTCCCTTGCAGTTCTCTATGTTCTTGTTTTACATTTGAGCTTTCAAATCTTGTTTTATATGATATTGTTCACGTTCTTTTCGAAATACATTAGATCCATTTTCTTTGCAAACTGAGTTGTTTTTCATTTGTTCTTTACATTGTTGTAAAGCACTAGTATCGGATTCCTGATGCTTGCTACTTCATACTTCAAGTTCAAGAGGAAATCGGTATTTTTTCAAGTTTAGAAAATTTTAACAAATTATTATGAACTTCTTTGTAACAGATTCAGTTTTGTTTCCGAAAAGCTTTTTGTGCAAGACATTCACATCTTTGAACTTTATGAAGATATAAGCATTGCAATTCCAGTTTTAGCATTTAAATCAGACAGAGAATGCAAATACGAACTTGTAACATCTTTTGAACACACTCCTTCGAGATGTAGATCATATATGTTTGAAAACTCAGGCTTTCTGTTCAAGTTCGTCCATTCCTTTTCAAGGATTTAACGTACTCCAATATCGTTTCATTCATTTCCTTTTTTAGTTCATGAACAAAACAATGATTGTTTAGTATAGTTTTGTCTGAAAGAGGCATTAATAAGATTTTGATCAAAACTTCCATACTCTTAGCAGTTGGGTTAGGAAATGCACTACTAGTATGATTAGCCAAGTTTGTTGAAACAATGCTAATATAACAAATTGTTCTAAAATGATTGAAGTTGTTTGTCATTTCGTTATAATAGTAGTTTACTTTTACTATTGGATTTTGACTTGCGGTAGCAGCCAACTTTTTAGCAATGTTTGGTGTTGTCCTAAACAACGTTTTTCTACCTACATTGTCTTCCTAATTTCTTGCGCGTTCACAACTGTTCAAGATTAGTTTTGGATGGTGGTTTGCATAGTTTCTAAGACTGTTTTGATATGTGTAATCATATGGTTTCACTTTGTCTTTATCCAATTTTGATCTACTCTCTTTTTCAAGAGTCACTGTCTCTTCCCCATTGGGGCAAAATCTGTTTGCAGGATCAGAAGTATCATATGGAGATCTCCTCAAATGCAGGCTTTTCAGATTGAGCTTTCTTGAAAACTAGGTTACTTTGGATTAGCAAAAGGTTGATCTACACTTATAACGTTGGCATTTGGGTGCTAACATGTGAATGGTCTGAATTGACTGATAAAGAATTTCATTTAAAAACTTTATTTGTTTGTCCATTTCAATCATCGTATCTATGTTTTTTTTCTCATCCTTCCTTAACTTTAAATCCGAAAATGACCTTTATTTTGCTCTTTGTGTTGAGCATGTTGATAAAATTGTGACCTAGATAACAGATCTTTTTTACTAGCTATCGTGTTTCTGATTTGACAACTGAAATTAAATAGGTTTTAGGTTTTAAACCCTCTTTTATGTTCAATGTCTTTAGAGCTATAGTCTAGAGTTTCATTAAACTTTGTTTGAAGTATTTTATTAATCACTCGTGTAGGTCATTAAGGGCTGTGTACGTCTCAAGCTCAGTCTGTTTGGTATGAAGTGCAATCCGAACAACTATTCGACTGCTAGTGCATCCCTAGAGCCTACTAGTCCTCATCAAGGTTTAGTTTTACCTTTTCATTTCTTAAGTCAATGATGCGTTTGCTTTCTTTAAGTGCTTTAAATGTGTTTTGTTTTCCCTCGTTATCAAGAGTTAAATTTGCAATTAAATTAGCAAGCGCAACACGCTCATCAGTACATTCTGCAGCATTTTTCTCATAATGTTGTCTTTCATTGGCAAACACATTATTTTCATCATTGTTTTGTACCTGTTCCAATGGCGTATCAGTAGAACTTGATTCTCCATGTAAGACTTCCTGAATATTTGCCATGAAACCGTAATGTGCTTCCAATTCCTTCTTTTCAATCTCTTCATCTGATACAATCCCACTGCTTGTTTTATCTCCTGAACTTGTAACCGATGATTGAACCTCTTAAACCTTGCATTGTTGAATCTGCAACTGTCTTTCACTCAACTTTTTCAATGTCATCTTAAGCTCTTGCTCATGACTTGCTCTTTCTATTATACATTGCTCAATGGAGTTCATGTTCTGGATGATTGTTTCCTTGAATGTTTGAGCTGTCATTTTAGTGTAATCTCTGAAGATTTCTATTACTTCTCGATCTGATGAAAAAGATCTTGAATAAATATCGAGAGGCTTTAACAAGTCAGAGTTAATGAACCTTTCAAACTGTACTTTGATCACACTTAGAGCGGATTTGGAATCCATCTCGTGAAGTGTTTCTGCATTGAGAAGACTCGTTTCGAAGTATATTCTTGTATTGAGATAACTGAAACTTGACGGTTCCTGAAATCTATCACCAAAGAGTCGTGCAAAAGCTTGTTGATACCATATACTCTGATTTTTGAGAAGTTGAGTGGTTGATTTAAGTGCATTTAATTTGTTCAAGGAGTTTTCTTTGACATATCTTTGCTCTGCTAGCTGCTGTTCTGTATCTCTATTCCTCTAAACTGAAACCCGAGATTGAAGTAACCTTCTGTTCCCATTTTATCAGTGAATTATGAAGAGTGAAAATTTCGTTGGATCTTTGAATGGATTTGAGTGAGTGAGGCTGTGGTTTTGAATACAAATTGACGTTCACGGGATTTTTTACAAAGTCTATGATTATAACCGATAAAAATTTAACGGGATTTTTACAAAATCAATAGAAAGACCGTGAATGATTTGCTTCGGAAAACACGGCCCAATGATTTAATTGTCTAAAAAACATTAAACTTTCTGGCTAGGGTTAAAGTTTGTATGTTTAAATAGGCTCACCAAACTAAATCGGGTCTTAAAAATACAATATGGGCGTGAGCCTAGTAACAAAAAAAGTCTAACACAAATTCCAAAAATATGAAAAAATGTCAATAAATCATGGGAAACAAGCTTTTTGGGTCCTCGAAAAATCCTTAACAGCTAAATGGTAGATATAGCTGTGATCCGTCTCGTTTTTTCTTTCGATTTGACCGAGGTCAACGCGGCCTAAAACGGTTTACGGATCAAAAGTTATGGATGTTTACTGGAAACCTTTTTCGACACAAAAAAAAATTCTTAGCAAGCCGCTGTCAAATTAGTAACTCGCCGTTTTGCAACTCAGCCGTAGGCAACTCGCCGTTGCAACTCGCAAGTTAGAAACTTGCCTGTTAAGCAACTCGCCGTTAGCAACTCGCCGTTAGCAACTCGCCGTTTTAGCAACTCGTTGTTTTTGGCAACTCGCTGTTTTTGGCAACTCGCTGTTTTTGGCAACTCGCTATTTTTGGAAACTCATTGTTTTAGTCAACAAACCGCCGTTGACTTTTTCCTTAAATCATGGATCTTGTCCCCTAGCTAGTCAAACCGCCGGCAAGAGATATAATTAAATAAGCAACTCTCCACCAAGAACACTAGGACGATTTGAGCAAAGAGAGCCGAAAAACGCTTTTTATCCACGAAATATAAGCTAGATACTTGGTAATCCTTAGTAGTATTTGATGATTAAACGTACAATAAAATGTATATCTTTGTGGATCGTCCAAAAAGTAGCAACTCTCTAGTAAGATCACTTTAAAGAAATTCTTTGGCAACCTTTTTGCTAGATTTCACTTGTAGGAAGTAACAATGATCATCCTTAGCTTTATATAAACACGAAAACACTACGATGACACCAGCAATCAAACTCAAAATGAATTTTTGGAGCGTGGGGTTTTAGAACCAATAATTAACGCCACGAATTTTGGCTTTAACACAAGAAGCACCGAATCACAACAATCACTTGCAATAACATCCTTATCCTAGTCTATCTGCAAATGATATATATCATTATATAAGGAAAGAGGAGATTCACCTGGTCCTATAGACACAATCTCACATGGAAGATTGACTTATTTCAATAGAGCACTCTCATTGAAGGTTATTTCATCCTCCACACATGTACAAGATATAATAACTTCATTCTTGAATCTATAAAAACAAATTCCAAGAAACTTTTTGAGGAAAGCATTGTCAAAAATTTCAGTCATAATCAAATCTTCAAATGCATCGGTTATTTCCCCTAAATCAGGAATATAATTCAAAATGCACCTCTCACCTTTTTCGTTCTGGTAACGGTTATAAAGAAAGTCTTTCGCTAATCGAAAAGAGATGGAATCATCATCAACATAGAGTTTGACTATCTCTAAAATCCTACTCCTAGAAATAGCACTTCCTAATAGAGGAGACCTGATCCTAAGACTGTACAACCTATTTGATTTACCTATAAACTGGAGTTTTTCTAAATAATCAGTTAACAAATTCTAGACCCAGACTTCGTATTCTACACAGTAATAATGGGTGAATTGGTAAATCATGCGCGCTAACCCCCGCAAAACTAACTCGTCCTTAATAGCAGTTGAAGAAATCATGTAACTCTTTGATTCCTCATCTCCATAAGGGTCATTAGTTATTCTGAAAAGATGACATTCTCTCCTATTTAGAAAATCTGACACACCTTTAGCATTTAGAAAACGAATTCGAAAAGGTGATAATTCATAGAAACCTGATAGTACTAGTTGTTGCTGAGAGTGAAATTCTTTCTTTGAGATAAATGGACACCCTGACTCTATTAGATCATTATAAACATCCTCAATATTCTCTAATAGAGAACCTATGGATTTATCAATCTTAGTCGAATATTTCCTATGAATCGAATCAAACATTTTATCTTGTCTAACTACTACCATTTTTTCATACTTTTTATCATCATCATATTATCTTATCAATAAATTTTGAAACCTCGGACATAAGTACACCGCTTGCTACAAATATAGACATCATCACCGCTAATTTGATAGCAGATCTTTGATTTTCACTTAACCGACGAGCTGGATTGTCACTACCACTTACTTCTGATGTACTACCTATATCAGGATTGGTCATTTGAGAAGTACTGGCACTACTGCTTCCTATTTGAGAAGTATTGGCACTACTACTAGCTATTTGAGAAGTACTGCTCTCATCAGAAGGAATAGTTACTTCTAGTTATGGAATCTCAATCTGAGTGAAATGATAGAAGTTCTCAAACACGGTTAAAAGATCACCGATAATATATTTAGACTCAATAAATGCAATCCTCTTAAATAGTGGATGAGAAAAACTATCGCGGAAGAAATCAACGTAAGTAGCATCAGGGGGGAATAGTTCAGTAGGTAGGGCCATGCCATAAACCTCGGGAACCGCCGTGTACCATATAGTACAACCATATCCCAAGCATACTAATACCATAATACGAGTAAATTCTCCTTTATAAAATGTGATAGCTTCTATCAACACCTGCTTGCTGCACTTATTTACCAAACCGAGCAAACCAGTGCCTAGTCGGGTATATAAATCAATTCCATCTGAAGAAAGAGGGATCCTTAATTTAGGCATGCCAAGAGACTTAAAAAGATGCAACATATTTTTTAATGCCTAAGGAGTGATTATAAAGGAACTAGACTTTTCAGCCATATGACAGGGAAGAGCTCGGAAAGTTACATTCATTATACGCATTTCATCCTCCCCGGGAAGTATCAACTCATCAATTTTTCCTTTTCTTAAATCTAGAAACTCTTTTACTACCTTTTGTTTATCTTCTAGAGGAGCCTTATTAATCATACCTTCTAAGGGAGATTTTTTAATAATCATAGGGGCTAATTTTTGCTGGGGTTTTGTGGCAATAGAAGGAAAGAGCTTTTTCAACATAGGAAACCCTAGATTAGTCTGTTTGTAATGGTCTTTGATATACTGATTAGGACGACCAATAATAGATTGCGTACTGCCCGACCTAGTAGGATTAATTTGAGCCCTCTTCCCTAGTATTAAATCATAATTGTGAAAACTACTCATAAAGCGAACCTTGTTCCTATAGATCCAATTCTGACTTTGACTGCTAAAAGATCGTATTTGCATGCTAGTGATAGAAATCATTCTCATATTTTGGTTTTTTTCTCTGTTGTGAACTCTAGTTTAGCTTTTTCGCTTGGGATTTTCTTGCCACTTTCAAAAGAGTAGTAGATCGGCTTTAAAGTACTCTATCAATCAATTGTATCGTACACTATAGCCTATTTGATCAGTCACTCCTCTACTAAAGCAAGTGCCTTACCCTTTGGGCTCACCTGAAATGAGACAATCGCTATGAAACAACTCAGTAGACGTCACCGTACCGCTGAGTAAAATTTCCATAGAACCCGACATAGAATTAGCTTACAATTTTGCTTTGTAAACGTCTTTCTAGGGCTTTTCAAGTGCCCACCCTTGTCTCATAAGCAGGTGGAGTCCCCACCCTATTTAAAGAGCGACCGGCAGCAGCGAGAAGTCTAGGAATCTAGCTATTTTAGTATCCCTTGATAAACAATTATGAAGGTACCCCAGTGCAACATGTTTGTATATCTTCTAGGGACACTGTGATTTGTAGATACTTTTTGGGTATAGTGGGGCTAAAATTGCATGTGAAAAAAGTATTACGAGCCAAAACGTATTTTATATTTTGATGTGTAACTGTTAAAAATGAAGATGTTAAGATAACACCAAAAAGATGTTTTTGGCATATGCCACCAGCTCTTAATTTTACCTTGGGTATAATGGCAAAATGCCTCGCCACTTCCTACGTGGCATTCGCCATTTGCTTAGCCACCAACCTTAGCCATAATACAAAGGTTCTCACAGGAATGATATAAACAGAAAATTCCACAAATTGCCACAATAGAAAATAAACTAGGCAAGTTGGCATGTCAAACTGAATGAGTAGCTCGCCACTTTACAAATAGTTGGGGAACCGACGAAGAGAGAGACAAGATCTTGTTTTTTTTTTATTTGTGTTTAGTGTGTGTTTTGTGAGTGGGACCCAAATAGCTTGAGTTGTGATGTGTTGTGAAGGAATATTATTTTGAAATGTTACGTTGAAATGATGTGGCAACGTAACTTTGCTTAGCATAATACCCTCGCTCTAAAGGATAACACCAAAGATTTGTACTTTTGTAACCTACAAATTAAGTCTTCATTAAATGATGGTTAAACTTCATGAACTGTAAACATATACACATATTAAATGACATTGATTCCTATATAAAGTTAGATCACATTTATCAGGTGCTGTTACAATGTTAACAACCACCATAAATGAGCAGACGATAGTCACAATACATTAAAGAGAAGAAAAAAAGAATATGAATTAACAAAAGAGCAATCCCTAAATAATATACACTGGCTACTCATTACCTCCATGTTCAAAAGATTCAGCTAAAACATATAAACCACTTCATACAAAAGAATTGACCAAAACAAATAAAAACAACAAATCAATCCCGTAACACAAGTTACACAACCCCTCGTATCGTGGGATACACGTTAACTGCTCTTTTTTTGGGTTCAACACTCAAGAGTATCTACTAAAACCCAATATTCGGTG
>BQNB010160010.1:0-14849 GCA_026074375.1 Tanacetum coccineum | reverse complement strand
TTTGACCCTGCCATCTTGTTAACGATCCCATGAATTGTCTAAATCAACCCTTAATTTGGAAAAGCCCTTTGATTTTGACTGTGGGTAAAGATGGGGACGACGGGTGAATAGTAACCATGGCTTCACGCCTTTTTTAACTATAAAACAAGTAAAAGTTGTTTGAACTTTGGGAGAATGACACAAATGATCCTTGTGGTTGTTTATAAAAGGTGTAGTGTAAAAAAGAGTTTAGGAAATAGCAAGAATGGTCCCTATGGTTTTATGAAAGGGATATTGGGCTAAGGGATTGGGCTTTTAGATCCGGGTGTGGCCCATTTGGGGTTTAAGGGACTATTTTTGCAACTTTTGAAACTTAAAGGGCTATTTTGAAACAATTTGTTTTTTTTCTTTTTATGGTTGACTTTTGTTGACTGAGAATTGACCAGGAGTTGACTGAAGTTGACTGTAGATTTGACTTTTTCTGGTTTTGGCTTTCGGCTTTTGTTCACTCTTCTGTTCTTGTGTCCTTGTTTGCCTGTTTTTGACGGTTTTCATGTAACTTTTCATATATCCGTACCTGCACACACAGAACATAAAAACAAGTATATTTTTGCCATTTTTCACTGTGTTTTGGGTTTAATTGGGTTATTTTAGGTACAAACGGATATGTGTATTTTACACTTATCATAGATCATTAAGAGTGCCAAAGTTTAAGTGATTCAGGCGACGATGCCATAACCAGGATTTGTTCTTGGAGGCTTTAGACAGTAAGCAAATGGGAGAGGACCTCATCATATCTTCAACTAAAATGGTGTATAAGTTCGTACCACGACTTCCTTTAATAAGGTCGACAACATCTAAGTCTCGGATGAAGCATGTGTGCTTTCTGAAGGCAACTTCAAGATCTAAATCACAAAATTGACCGACAAAGAAAACGTTGTGTCTAAGTCCTTCTACATAGTATACCATGGAAATTACACTGTCACCAATGAAATACTCCCCATATCCCATAATTGCACCAAAATGGTCATTTCCGAATCGAACAGTCCCAATAAACTTTTTCACGAAATTCCTAAGCCGTGAGCGATCTCCATTCATATGTTTTGAGCAGCCTGAGTCCAAATACCAGAGAACAATCTGTACAACCTGCATTTGAACAAAGGTAAAAATGGAGATTTGGATACATTGGATCCCCAATTGCAATTGGGGTCCGGTTGGTTAGTGCACGCAAGATTATACGCTACAGGGGCAATAGTTTCCTGTGGATCAGCTGGCAAACAGTCACTCTTAAGAGCAGTAGACCTAACTAAAGGGCACTGTCTTCCTAACGGGAGAAGTCTACCAGTGGGCTTCCATTGTTTTGTAGGCAAGACCTTAGGTGGAGTATTCCTAGTTAAAGGCCACTGATCTCCTAAAGGTAATAGTCTGCCAGTGGGTCGCCACTGATGGCCGATGGTGGTAAACAATTTCCCTGTGGCCTTCCAAACTTGCTTAACTTGCTTAACCCGCCACACTTTAGTGGCAGAGGATTGCTTCACACACATCTCAGAACGCACAACACATTGATCATGATTAACAGAAATTAAGCATTTGTTACAAGTTTTGCAAGAAGTATTAGAATTCGAATTAATTACAGTACGCTTATAGCTAATACTAGAATCAACACGATTCTTATGTTTCTCATTCGACTTATTCATCCTAGAATGGGCTTCTACTTGTTTCAAGGCACTTTTAGCTGGCAAGGTCCTATCTTTCTTTGTATTGCTCCTAGGCTTTGACCTGCTAGCTGCTAAGGCACCATTTACTCCTGTAGGGGGAATTCCAGGAGCATTAGTCGAATGTATTTTCTGATGCTCAACTTGTGGTGGTGTGTTATGAGTTGAGGTTTCACATGGTGCTACAAAAGTAACTTGCTTTTTCCAAAGTGAATTGGTAGAGCCATTTTGTGTATTGCGAGGGCTAAAGTCTTTAGGACACGTGCCTATTACATATTCTAACAGCTCCTGAGAGTGTTTAGTGTAACGGCAAGCAGATGCAAGAGAGGTATCCAATGGTCTTTTCACCTTAGCTTCCTCTACTATTTCATGAAGGGTTTCTACATTTTCCTTAAGGTGTTTGATATAGTGTAGATGCACTTCCCGATTCTTCTTGAGTTTAGGGGGAATTGGTTCAACATCTATAGGATATCTACCAGGAGCCAGCACTTTAGGTTTATTGTCAGGTATAGTGGCACATTTGGAATTATCTTTAAGTTGAGCCTTAAGGTTTTCAATTTCAGATAACAAAGAGTTGTTCTGGTCAGTGGTTTTGGCACGCGTTATCTTAATTGAATCATACAATTCCTTATAATGCTGCTTAACTTTTGCATTTTCTGCCCTAAAGAGTTCATTGAGATCGTGAAGGGCATTGAGCTTTGCAGTTAAATCTTTGTTCTGAGAAACTAAGGCCTTAAGGTCAGGAGTGGGATTTGCATCACTATTTTTCTCTGTTAAGCGAGAGATTTTCTCCTTTAATTCACGAATCGTATTGCCTCGACTTTGAATCTGTTCATTTAGTTTCCCAATCACAAACAGTGAATCAAATGAAGGAGCATCCGAAGACGTCACTGGTTTTTTGTTTCCAAAACGTTCTTTGAGATTTTGATACTTTAATTGTAAGTTAAAGTGTTCAACTTCAAGTTTGGAGAAATGTTTTATCATTGAGTCGTGATCATCATTTTGAATCTTGTTTCTCAGATTAAAATTTTCAGATTCAAGGTTGGCAATACGTTTCTGAGCAATAGTGAAAGCATCATGCATGTCAGAAAATCTAGACACATTTAATACAGAATCAGTTGCAGTATAAAACACATCTTTGGACAAGCATTCAACAATTAAGTTCTCATTTGTAATGAGAAGGTTTTTCCGTTCAATCTCACCACTCAGTAAATCTATCTCATTCTGGTCCACCTCGGCTTCCAAATTTTCAAAAACGGCTTTCATTGCCCTAACTTCAGTGACCAGAGATTTTTGAATTCCTTCAAAATGTTCTTTGAGTAGATTGAAAAATGGAATTACTTCGGTTAAGTAACACCGTTTTGTTTGTTCAAAACCCCTTTCCCCCTCAGTTATACCTGTCGGTGTGATACGTTTTTTACAAGTTTTCTCAAAATCCCAAAATAGTTGAGTAATTACATACAGACCAATATTTACTTGATTTGTAGTTGGAAGCGTTAAAGGGACCAGATGGACCGGTGTATTGGGAGGATACACAGTCGCAGGTGGCAGGACATGCAGGGGTGGGGCATTGGCCTTTAGCTCTTCGGCCTTTCGTTTTGCTAGATCTAAGGACCAAAATACTTGCTCAGGTGTCAGTTGAGTCTGAGGGGTGAATGTTGCCATAAAATTTTCTTTTGAGTAGTTAGGAGGCGTAATGTTAACCCTCTTTTCCACACAGGCAGAGTCATTCATTTTCACATGCAGTTTATTCCTAGTAGTTTCTGCTAACTCTAGTTCTTCCTCAGACGATGGAACAATTACCGGCACATGATGAGGCTTAAGAAGTTCATCACCATCATATAGTGCCGGTTGGGCCTTTTTGGCCTGTCTGAGGTAAAAAGGGTTCTGGGCACCTAGTGCAGTTTTAGTCTTTTGGTCGTACACCTGAGTAGGATTTAACATCATATGGACAGTTTGAATGGATTGATCTTGTGAGTGAAGCTTATTCTCAAGTTTATCGTTAAGGTGTTTCAGATTGGAAAAATCAGTCAGGAATTTTGACTCTTTCTGTTTAAACTCTTGTTTCAAAGTCGTTACAGTTTCTTCAATTATCTTATTGTTTTCCATAGTTGAATTAAGTTGCAACTTGACAGAATGAAGTTCCTTTTTAAGACTTTCTTCTATTTTATTATGATCTTGAATAAGCATACGCATTTGATCATCCATTCGTTGTTTACGTTCAGTCAATTTAAACTCAGCACGTTGCTCATAAATGGTAACTTGTTCCTTGTAGATCTTAAGTTCAATGGCTATCGGGTCATGAGGAACGAATGGCTATCATTAATCAGACACACACATAATTCATTTAGAGCGAAGATGCACTACTTGGTACACAAAAAATATTTTCCAACCGACATTATTGTTCATATGGAATAACATTATTGTTATCCCATATCGACACTAGTTGGAGTCAATAACTTTACTGTTGTACTGCATTATGAATTCTCTGTTCATCTGATTAGTACAACTATGATCATAGCATTTCAGAATATGTACCTCAGATAAGATTGATGCATTAGATGGACCAGCTTGTGGATTTGCTGACCCGACTAAGGACAAATTGGCCATGAATATAGACTGAGCAGTCGGTTCATCATTAACATCTGAATCAAAAGCATCACATTCATCTGCCTGGAAAATGTTATCCTCATTCAGAGCTAAGTCTTGGACTGGTTGATTATACACATCTGCATCAAGGTGATTGGCTGTTCACCAGCCAGCAGAGTAGTTCTCTTCATCCAGAACTGCACCATTCTCTTGGGCTTGCATCAGCAGCATCTTGTCCTTGAAATAATCAGAATTCTGTCCAATCCCATTACAATTATAACACTTAACCAGTTTTCCTTGCCCTGCATTGGCATTCCCACCTCTATTCTGTGCGCCCCCATTGCCTGCAGCACCATTTCCCTGAGCAAAATTCCTCTGATTCTGATTCTGATTCTGTCGCACTTTAATATTCGGAACTACACCCCCCCCACAACAAACAAATAAAACAAAAACAACACAAAAAACCCCCCCTCAACACACACACCAACAAACCACCAACCGCCATCTTGAATGGAGTTGATTTTGAGTGTTAGAAGAGTTCAAAGTTGATTGTCCGTTGAGGAAGTGTAGCTCTGGAATGATTGGGGCAGAAGTGCCTTTGTTTGGTTAGGTGTCAAGTATTTATCATTTGGGTGTATCGAAATCAATTTGTGATGTTTCAGGGAATTATGGATATTGTAGTGATTGAGGGTTTGTTGATGAAGAAGGATATTGATGAGACTGGACATGTGATGATTGGGCATGAGGTTGGACAGTTGAAATAAATGCAAGTTGTTCATTAGTAGTAGGAGTGATTCTTTTAATGATCAGTCGATCTTGTGCAGCATGCTTTTCATATTGTTTTAAATATGCATACAGCTGTTCGTGATTTGTCGCTTTCAGACCTTTGTTGATTTTAACGGCTTTCACAAACCTATCCCCTTCAGGTGACATGTTGTTCACAAACTTAGAGTTCAGCTGAATGTTAGGCATTGTTATTCTGATATTCCTCATGTCGTTGACCAACTTGTGAAATCAAACATAGTACTCATTGATGTTTTTACCTGGAAGCATCTTGAACCGCTCAAATTCATTATATAACTGTGATTCTCTGTCTTCTTTGGTGAGCTCGGAACCTGCAAGAAGCATTTTGACGTTGTCCTAAATTGCTTTTGCTTCAATGTTGTGATTGATGAGCTTATAGATATCTTTGGGTAATCCTTGAAGCACAATATTGGTTGCACGGACATCTGCATCGTATCGCTTCTTCTCCGTGTCACTTAGATCCTCATAGGTACGAGGCCTTTCTGGTACAAGTAGAACACCTCCCTCAGGGGTAGTTCCAAGTGTATTCCTTGTAGTTCCAAGCTCAAATGGTCCTTGATCAATAGACTAGAGAATTAGCAATCCATTTTCCTTTCCTCTATAGTACAATCGGATTCGTTATGACCATGATTCGTAATCAGTCCTATCGAGCATAGGAGGGGGGTATCAGACGGGCCGCTGAATATCCCTCTGGGTCACTAGACCTTGATTGTTGATTGATTGTTTATGATAGGGACTTTGGATCGGTACAAGATTAGTGATTGTATGTTAAAAGTGATGATTGTTTGTTGATATAGGTGATATGTTGTTTGTTTGTGATTTGGTTGGGGGGGGGGGGGGGGGGGGGGGGGGAGAGGGGCTTTGGTTTGATTAAGTGTGACGAGACTGCAATACACAAGTCTCAGTCAGGAAATCTAGACAAGTCTCCAATGTTAAGGATTAGACAAAACTCAGTGAGGTGTCCTAGACAAAACGTAGTCAAGAAGCAAAGACAAAATGCAATGTAGAAATTTTTTTGCCAGAGATTCTTTCCACCAAAACGCAATAAGGGTCTTCAACTTGGGACAAAACGTAGTACACAAAACGCAATGAGAAGAAGACAAAACGCAGTAACGTGTCTTGGGTAAAACGCAATCAACTCTTGAGACAAAACGCAATCAAGAAATTAATTGGGCAGAGTTTCTCCTAGTCAAAACGCAATGAGGGCTTCATAACTTGTGACCAAAAGCAATACACATAACGCAAACTATAGTATTAACCAAAACGCATCTGACAAAAACGCAACTGGACAAAACGCAACTGCTGTACTAAGTTGAAGGGACAAAATGCAGTGTACTTTATCTCTGACATAAACGCAGAGACAAAACGCAACTAAGAAACGTCTTCCAGGGAGACAAAACATAATTTCCAGAAAAGCTTCAAGTTACCAAAAATCACCCTTTTGAATGTTTAAGCTTGAATTTTCTTGCACAACTTGGTACTAGAAGGCTAAAACTACACTTAAAAAAACTCTACTTTAACATACCAATACTTGAGAATCAAGAATGCCTATGTGAAAACCATAAACCTTAAAACTAAATTTTGGAGTAATTCTTCAAGAGGGGGGGGAATACGGACATACAATCTAAGTAATCATCCCATGTGCTCTGATACCAATTGTAGTATATTGAAAATCATAACACAATCAAGGATTAATGGTTGGCCGATTCTAGAGAGAGAGAAATGGGAAGTTCTAGTGAGAGAAAATCACTTAGTGTGTGTTTGTAATATAATGAACAAACCAACCCCTATATTGCTGAGAGGGGGTTTAAAAACAAGAGTTTATGTGCCTAAGTGGTATGGAGTAGGCTAAATGTGGGTAAAGACCCGGCCAAACGCAATAAGTCTTACGGTAACTAAACGATAAATATTAAGACTACGAGCTAAACTATGCTAGACAAAACACGGGGTGACCAAGTCTTTTTCATGATCCTAACATGTGTGTTATTATTTAACGTTTCACATTGGTCCGCAAAAGTAACTTGCTTTTTCCTAGTTAAAGGGGTAGCAGCATGGTTTTTATCTCGTTGATTGAAGTCTTTCGGACAAGTGTCAATTCTAACAGTTCTCGAGAGTGTTTAGTGTAAAGACAAGCAAATGCAAGTAAGCTATCTAATAGTATTTCGACCTTAGCTTCCTCTACGATCTCGCGAAGGGTTTCCACACTTTCCTTAAGGTGTTTGAGATAATCTAGATGCACTTCCTGATTGTTCCTATTGCGAGGGGGAATTGGTTCAACATCTATCACATACCTACCAGTGGCAAGAACTCTTGGTTTAACAGAATCCATAGTGATGCATTTCAGATTTTCATGTATTTGGGCTTTCAGATTCTCATTTTTAGTTAACAAGGCAGTTGTTTGGTCGATATGTTTGGCACACGTGATCTTAATAGAATCATATAATTCCTTGTAATGCTGCTTAATTTTTGCATTCTCAGTCCTAAATAGCTCATTTTGTTCTTGGAGAACGTTGACTTTTTCAGTCAATTGGGTGATCTAAAAATCTAAGGCCCTGAAATCAAGAGTACGGTCTGCTTCACTACGGGTCTCTTGTAATTTAGAGATTTGCATTCTCAATTTTTTGATGGCGTTGTCTTTTCCTTGAATTGAAGCTTTCATTTTTTCAAATACAAAAACCGAGTCAAACTCAGGTGCATCTCGAGTGGGTGAAGATGTGTTGTTTCCAAAACTTTCTTTAAGGTTTTGATGTTTTAACTGCAGATTTAAGTGATTTACCTCAAGATTGGAAAAACGTTTTACTAATTTAGTATGATCATCCTTTTGAACCTTATCAAGTAATTTAGAAAGTATCGGCCTTCAAGTCCAGAATACGTGCTGGAAACAACAGTGTGGGCAGCATGCATTTCAGTAAATCTAGATACAGTAAGCTCAGAATTTGTTGCAATATAAAACACTTCTTTGGACAAGCAATTGGCAATTAAATTATCATTAGCAATGAGGAGATTTTTTCGCTCAATCTCATCATACTTCTTATTCACAGCATTTTAGTCAACCTCGGCTTCCAACTCTTCAAAAATTTCTTTATTTTCTTTAGTTAGAGCCTTTTGAATACCCTCAAAATGTTCTTTAAGTGTTTTGAAAAATGGAATGACCTCGGTGAGATAACATTCCTTGGTTTGTTCAAAACCCCTTTCCCCTTCAGTGAGCCCCGTTGGTGTAATTCTCTTTTTGCATGTTTTTTCAAATTCCAAAAAAGTTGTATAAGTGCAAAAATATTAATTTTCACTTGACTTTTTGTTGGAAGAACCCTGGGGACAAGCGTTGCAGGTGTATATGGAGGATACATCGTCAACGCTTTGATTGGTCATGAAGCTGTGGTCTGCTCTTTGAGAGCTTCTGCTTTCATCTTAATGAGATCCTTGGACCAAAATATCTGCTCGGGGGTCAATTGTTTCTGTGGTGTGAAAGTAGCTAAGTAATTCTCTTTCGAGTAATCATGCGGTGCAATCTTAACTTTCTTATTCACACACTCTGGGTCTTTCATTTTGTCATTCATTTTTTTCCTAGTGATTTCAGCTATCTTTAGGGTATCCTCTGAGTTATGCACTATGGCCGGGACATGATTGGTTTTGATAATTTCATGACTATTATATAGAGCAGGCTGAACTTGCTTTGCACGGGTGAGGCATAAGGGGTTCTTGTAGCCAATGGCTACCTTATTTTGTTCATCATAATAGGGCTTTGGTTTACACAACATGTGTCTGATTTGAGGAGGACGTGTTGATTTGATAATTTATCCTCGACCTTTTCTTTTAAAGCTTTCATGTCCAAAAATTCTTCAAGGTATTTATTTTCTTTCTGTTTAAAATCCTTTTTCAAAGACGTAACTTCTTCTACCATTGACTTGTTATGGTTAATGGTATATGTAAGTTGCAGTTTTACAAAATGAAGTTCCCTTTTCAAATTTTCTTCCTTACGATTACGATCAACGATAACTATCCTTAATTGTTCATTAATCTTTTGTTCTCTTTCTGTTAATTCAAAATTAACTCGTCTTTCATACAGTTCAACTTGTTCCTTATATGTCGCAAGTTCAGCAGTCAATGAATTGCCAACTACATTGTTCTGTGTGGTCACAAAGACACATTCGGCAGACGGTTCATATATATCATTAAGTATCATCATGTATGCATCATTTGGTATAGAAGATACATTACTTTGTACAACTGGCACTGCGTTGTCCTTTACATACTGATCATATGGAATTATATTACTATCACTCGTATAATCAGTATGTGAGTCGACAACGTAGTTTGGTTGTACATCGTCATGCATCTCGTGTACTTCATGATGTTCACAAACAGCATCCTGATAGTGATCATTATCGTGTACCTCAGATAGAATGTCCGAATCATAAGACGGACTGGCTTCATCATAAACAGGATCCGCGGATGATAGATTTGCCATGAACATGGTTTGTGCAGTAGGAGCCTCATCAACATCAGAATTAAAAGCATCACAGTCATCGGCTTGAAACACATTATCCACATTGAGTGCTAAGTCCTGAACTGGTTGCTCATCCACATCTTCATCAACAGTAGTGTCTTGTCCACCTGCAATAAATAGCACCTGCTCTTCATCCAATACCACCCCATTTTCCTAAGCTTGCATCAACAACATCTTGTCTTTGAAGTATTCTGAGTTCTGTGGTCGCTTGGGCTGAGTGCAGTTCCTTGCTATGTGGCTTATACCGTTGGAGTTGTAACACTTAATCTGCCTTGCTTGACCTGGATTTGCATTCCCAACTATGTTCTGAGCTCCCCATAACCAGCTGCACCCGCACCCCGTGCATTGTTCCCCTGACCTCTATTCTGTCGACCTTGAACATTCTGAACAACAACCCTGCCCTCTTGAACTATAGCTTGGTTTCTTGTATTTGATGAAGTTCTGAGTTGATTGTTTGTTTGAGGTAGGTATGTTTTGTATGATTCGGTGAGTAGGGCAAGTGTGTTGGTTAAGTTCTTAATTAAGTTATCCGTTGGAGAGAGTCCTGAGTCAAGTTGAGTGTTGTCAGCAAAGTGTGGTTGAAGATGTGTGGATGGTGAAGTGGTAGATGATTGTGAGTAGTACTGCTGTTGTGAAACATTAGACATCAATGCGAGAGGATCAACAGTGTGTTGAGTGAATCGATCCAACATCATTTTGTTCTCATTGGCGTGTGCCTCGTGTTGCTTCAGATAAGCATACAGTGTTCTGTAGTCGGATGTGTCTTCATACTCTATGTTCTGTTTTTCACTGCTGTTACAAATCTACCCCATTCAGGTAACATGTTATTAACAAACTTTGAGTTCAGCTGCATTCTGGACATGGTCATCTTGATGTTCCGCATGTCATCGATGAGCTTGGCAAACCGGACATAATAGTCGTGAATGGTTTCTGCTTTGTTTTGACAGAAGTGTTCAAAGTCATCATACAGTTGTGATTCTCGATCTTCTTTCGTTAGTTCTGAACCTTCCAGGAGCATCTTCACATTATCCCAAATGTCTTTTGCTTCAGTGTAGTGATTGATGAGAGTGTAGATATCTTTTGGTAACCCTTGAAGTAGGATGTTTGTTGTCCGAATTTCAGCATTATACCTATCCTTATCCTCAGGTGAAAGGTTCGAATAGACTCGAGCTCGTTCGGGACCTAGTTTCTAGGCACCTTCTGTCCCTTCAGCAATTGGGTCTCTAATAGTTCCCATCTAAAAAGGTCCTTGATTGCTGCTAAACTACACCTTAAAATATATATAATATATAATAAAATATAAAATATATATAGTAAGAATAGTCTAAAAGCATAATCAATAAATACCGAGAAGTAGTATAGAATGTTCCTGGGTCGTTTATCCCCAACGAGACTGTGTTGGAAAATCGATACAGTCGGAAGATTGGAGTTTGAAGGTGAGAAATGATTTGAGAGTGTGGAAAGCCAATTTAAACAATAATAAACAAAAACGTTTAAGAAAAACCTAAAAATTATGAAATTAAGCTAGAAAACGAGAGCACGAATCCCGAACAAAGGGTTAAAAACCTAATAATTCTTCTCAAAATTAACCCTACAAGGAAATTTTCACTTATAAACTACTCTAGGGCACTAATAAACGAAGATGACAAAAAAGACTAGGACGAAAAATCAGAGTCGTTTGGACCAAAAAACGAGTCAAGGACAGAAACCGCACCGAGCACCCGTTCTTTAAAAATAAAAAAAAAGTTACAAAATTGACCCTACGAGTAACCCTTTTATATTTTTCCTACATAACTATATGAACTAAGAAAATGTCTAAAATAGAAAAAAATATTTTTTTGCTAAATTTTTATGTTTTTTATGTTTTTTTAATTTTTAACTATAATTAAATTATATATAAAATACTAAACAACTTTTAAAAATTCTGAAAATTTTACCTAAAATACTAGACGCTATAACTAACCTACGAAAAATAAAAAACTAAAACTTGGCTTATAAATAAACCCGAAAATAAGCTGTAAACAGCTTATAGCCAGTAATGTGGGGAAAACAAGGTTAAATACTTAAAGCACTTGGGATACTACGTAAATGTCCCAAAGGGCGCATCGGTAAACATCTTGTTACCAAAAGAGAGGTGTACGAGGGTAGAAGGCCCGGGTTCGTGTCTTGCTCACCCTGGTCACCCCTTGTCGCCTTTTTTTTTTTTTTTTTTTTTGAAAATACTTTGTGAACCAAAGTTGTTTAATTCCTTGAGCTTATACAATTCTAAAACTACATCTATTTTCTAAAGCTTATTAATAAGCTTTAAAAGTGCTTCTAGGTGACAGTTGGCTTAAATGAGCTTAAGGGCTTAAATTCTTAAGTCATTTAACTATTAACACTAATAAGCTAAAGTTTTAGAAAATAAGCTTAAAAGGGTTCCTAAACTAACCTAAATAAGCACTAAGTACTAAAATGTAATCACTAAATAAGCTTAAAAAGGGCTTATATTGACAGAAAACTTGACTAAGCTTAAAAGGCTTTAACTGTTAACACAAAATAAGCTATGGAAAATAGCAAATGAGCATACACAACTTAAAAAAATTATCAAAGTGAGCAACTAAGAAAATAAATAGAACATGGGGATTAGCTTAGAAGCTAGAATTTGGCTTATGCACACAGCAGTTCTAACCTTGGGAGTTAGTACTGTTGGTGTGAAATTTAAGCTTAGAGTCACACTTTTGGCTCAAAAATAAGCAACAAGAAAGGTTTCTTAAGGACTGAAACAAAGAGGGCTTATCAAAGAGCTTATTGGCTCTTAAGAAAAGCCAAAAGCTTGGGCTAAGGTAAACTAATAAGCTAAATAAGATGGCTTAAAATTCACCCCCTAGCACCAGGGGAGAATAAGCTAAAGACAAGGGCTTATATTGACAGCTTGTAATAAGCTGTCAAATAAGCTCAATTAAAAAAGCTAAGTTAAAACAGATTAAGAACACTAAGAAATGAACTTGTGCACAAATTTTAAGCTTCCAAAAACCATTTAAAGTTTCTGATTTTAGCTCTTGAAAAAGGGCTTTTTGCTTTGAGAAATGACAAGTAAATCTTTGGCAGTTTTGACTCACAAAGTCAAATGACTCAAAAGGACTTTTGTCAGCTTGTTTTAACACACAAATGACATTTACACAAACCTTTTTTGAACCTACAAATCAAGTTTACTTTGGATAATTCAATAAGCATTTTGATTTTATAAAAAGACCAAGTTTTATAATTGGTGACTAGTATCTTGAAAAATATTTTTTTTAACTTAAAAACCTTTTAAAACAGACGTAAACAAGCTAAAAAATCTCCTAAGCTAAAGTTAGCCTAATGGTTACAACCCTTGACCTTCCCATTTTGACCCGTTTTCATACTTAACCCAAACACCCCTTAATATTTTAAAAATGATTTTTAAACCTATAAAAGCTGAATTAAACTAAAATTTTTAAAAGACTACTACTACTTATGCAATATTGAACAATAAAAATATGAAAAGCTAAACAAATAAGCACTTTTTAGAGACTGATAAGCTAGTGACAGAATTAAGCTAAATTAGACAGTTTTTAAGCAGTTTGGCAAGGAAGATGAAATACAGCAACATAAAAGGATTTTTAAACATCAATTAAATCACAAATTAAGTATAATGAACATTAATAAGCTAAAAATAAGCTAATAAGCAATGCTACAGTAACTGAGGTAAAAAAGAAAAAACTTACAGAAGTCCAAATGAATAAGGTTCTAAATCCTAATTCCTAACCCCTAGTCCTTTGTGGTTCTGATACACTCAATACCAAGGGTCTTCCAGGTTTAGCCATGCTTCCTTTTTAGCTTATCACCATAGTTACTTATAAGAAAGAATTTATAAAGAAGGAATTTTGAACAAATTTTTTCATTAATCATTCCAAAGAGTAACAAGGCTATTTTGAAAACAGGATTTTACAACTTTAAAAAGAATTTACAAATGAGTTAAAAATTCTAAAATTACAACTAAAACTTAAAAAACTTCAAAACTTACATTAACTTTTCAACATAAGAGTACAAAGATACTTGCTATATGCCTGTAATAAGCTGAAAGAAACATATAATGGACTTAATTTAAATGAAAGATAGAGACTTCTACATATAATAATAAATCTCGGCCACATAGCCTCCTATTTATAATAAGAGCTAAGTCCTTCAGCCCCTTATTTCTTGTGTTTTCTTCTGTGTGAGATCTTCCTATAATACCCTCAATCCCAACCATTGATAGCAATTGTGCTTCTTTAAATCGGTCAACGAATCTTGACCTTCAAAATTCTCGTCCAATGGTTGAGTTAGGGATTGCCAAGGTGGATGATAGCCCATGTGGGGGGGTGTGGGGTAAGAGATTGCGAAGGTTTTGGATGGGTGTGGGGAGTCAACGAGGATGATAGAGAAAGGTTTGATGGTTTATGCGATTTGGCGGGAAAGGAATGGGAGGGATATACAGTATTTTAAACTCCAGGGTAAAGTTTGGGCTTTTGACATGTTTGGTCCTCCAAGTTTATAGTTATAATTGCACCGCACGTCCTTGTGTTTGTTAAAGTTTGGGGATTGGCAGAAAACACCCTTGAGGGTTATATATGGCTTTGCACCACAAGTCCTTGTGGGATATAAGTTCTTGCCATTGGCAGTTTTGCCCCTTGTGGTTTAACTTTGCAAAATTGGCAGAATTAACCCTTCTCTTTATTTTCTTCTTTTCTTCTTTTAAAACAAGTTTAGGGATTTAACAAGTTTAGTCCCTAAACTTGTTTTTCTTGACTTTTGGCTTCGGGTTTGTCGGGGTTGACTTTCTGTTGACTTGACTTTGTCTTTTTCCATGCTTTTCCATTCCGTGTCCGGTTTTGTCGTTTTGGCTTCGTTTTTCGTCCTTTTCTTAGATATCCGTTCTTGCACAATACAATTAGCAAAACAAGCATATTTTTGGCATTTTAAGTCCGTTTTTGGTTATTTTAACTTGTTTTTAAAGGTAAAAGGTATGTGTAATTAAACACATACCAAAATCCCCCATACTAAGGTATTGCCGTGTCCTCACGCAATGCTATGAAGTAAGCATTTAGAAAACTAAGAATCTCAAACACCCTCGACTAATATCTTGGAAAAGTAGCTAAGTGTTCATCGAGGAAGTTAAAGACTCATAAGTTTTGAAAATCCCCGCTTTTACCAATTTTTATTTTTTATTTTTTTTATGTACACCTATTTCTACACATCTTTTAGTATTT
>BQNB010160009.1:0-10711 GCA_026074375.1 Tanacetum coccineum | reverse complement strand
AATTATAAGAACCGTGAAAAAGGATAGACTCGGAGGGTTGTACTAGGGGTATCCTGCACTCAAAATGAGTGCATGGAAAGGGTGTGAGATATTTATGCTAGTAATATAACCATCAATATATGTACACTATTAATATTTGGTTTATGTCGGTATGTGTCATAAAAAAATTAAATTTTGGTCAAAATTACCTCTTATGCTATGTTTCGATATATTACCTAACATTTTAAGCGACAAAGCAAATGGCAAATGAAAAAATAGTTTTTAAGGCTTATTTCCCCCCTACACTTAAGTTGAACATTGTCCCCAATGTTCTATAAAGGTACCCGTAAAAACGAATTAAAGGGAAAAGAAAACAAAGAAAAGAAACTAGTACTCCCCTGGTTTGCTCAATAATGGAGAAGAAACATGTGATAACTGGTTAAATCGTTCTCCAAGAATATTCCACTGAAAATTCTAAGAACTTCCAAGCTTCTTCTCATCAAATATAACCTGTAATCAAAGACAAAGACAGCTACACCAAGCATAAAATGTGTGATATAATAATATATAATGTGAAATTAGGGTTGACTTTATAAAGCAGTAAAGATAGGATGAGAGAATTGTTAAACTCAGGGTTTTGCAAGTTTATAAAAGAATATTACATATTTTAAATGTTATACAAGTTTTATTTTCAAAAATAGTTAAAAACTTTAAGTTTTCTAGACCTGGGCGTTTGACGCCGTCAGGAATATCCTGACATCGTCACAGATGTCGTGGTGACGGCGTCGCATGTAAATCGTGACGCCGTCTCCACATTCTGTGAAAACGAAAATTTTGTTTTTGATGAAAAATTTACTGCACTTGATTCCATAGGTTAATTCCTGTACAAATAGCTGCATAAAACCTGAGATTTGACAATTTACTCATATGACTCGAAACAAACACACAAGACACACCTAATATGCAAGAAAATAATAGATTGGGTTGCCTCCCATTAAGCGCTTGTTTTTGTTCGAGTCACGAGCCTGACTCTAAGCTTATTTGTCGCGTAAAAGGTGGGTCTCCCCTACACTTAAGGTCAAGTGCGGGTGATAGTAACGGTACATACCATCGTGATGAGAAGGAGCCATACATTGAGAAATTTGTTGTTGAAGAATAGCTCTAAACGGTGTGCTTCTAGAATTCTACCTCTCTCTACTTCATTTGGCTTAACAAATAAACTAAGTTCTTCTCCTAGAGGAGAAACTTTCTTAGATTCTAATCCCCAATCATCATCAAACATCTCCCAATTTGAAATATCAACACCTAGGGATACATTTTTTCCTAATAAACCCGGTTTAAATCCATAATGTCTCTTAGGGTCATCTATACCTGAGTTATAATAACTATATACACCATTAGGATGGGAATTTTCCACGTAAGGTAAAGGCGGTGTTTGAGTTGTTAAATAATCTACTACCTTCATCTTAGAACTATCCGGACTATGTGGTTTGATGGGTGGTTCGGGGCCTATTACGTCTCCTATACTTACATCTAAGGATGGACTATTGAGTAAAGGTTAAGGCTCCGGTCCATCAAAACTAGGAACTTCCCTAGAACTAAAAGGAGTGTTGTGATTATAATTCAAGCCTACTTCCTCTAGTTTTGTTTTGTTCAAAGGTTCTACCACTATCGGGGTTCCTAAAGTCTTTTCTACTTCTTCCGGGTAAGTCACGGGCGGTGTGTATTCCTTAAATAACGGTAGGGTTTGTGTGGCACTCTCAGGGCTTGTAACTCCTACCTTATCATCCATCGTACTTAGGCTATCTACATGCTCATCATAACCTAACCATGCCATGCACCTAGGTACCTGTACCCTAACCATATCATCCCTAACTATTTGAGCATTTAGGTTTGCTCTTGTTTCATCAAAAATAGCGCTTGTTGGGTTGCTACATTTTTTTATCATATTGGACACAATCCTCTATGGCATACCATGCTCCTATATCACTAAACTTCCTAAGATCCCCTTATGTTGCCAAATTAATTATATGGCGGGACAACGAGTCGAGATGTTTAAGAAATATCTCAATTAGGGTCCATATACTAAGGTCATGATTCGGGACTTTTCGAATTACATCTTTGAAACGAGTCCACGAATCGTAGAGAGATTCATCTTGATGTTGTTGGAACACCAAGAGTTGATCACGGAAGAATGCATCAAACCTACCTACGCTAGAATAACCATACCTATTCATTATAATTTACAAATTTACAAATTTTATGAACAAAGGGCACAAAGGAAAAGATAGACTACAAGAAAGCTAATACACGGAATTAAAATCTCTCTTAAAAGGATTCAAGCGAGTAGAACTTAGTTAAAAATGATCGAAACCTAACTATTTCTACGGCAGCGGTGCCAAAAACTTAATGCGGTTGTTGTAAGGGACTTCTACAAGAAGTTTTACAACTCCCTAGGTAGAGTACCTAACCGTTGTAGTAGTAGTATAGGCAAGACTCGGGAGTTGTTATCGTTCTATAGGGGAATAGGTTAGGAAGGCTTGATCATGGTCTAACAGAATTCTAGGGGTTGAGAAAAGATTCTTTTTGTATTTTTATATTTTATGAAAGCAGGTAAAATCATATATTTGAGAGGTTGGTTAGTTTTAGCTATTAAACTAAATATAAAACTAAGCTACTGGTGATAACAATATAATAAAAGATTGTATTCATTTAATCATGTATTACTCCCTAGATTGCTTCTCCTAGTGTTGTTGCTTTGTCACACTTGTGATGATCTATGTAATTATTTCCTAAGTCATGAACGAATTACACGAACCCGCCGTCTATTTAATATTCCGTTAAGGCAACGCACAAGTAAGGTAGTATGAAGACTATTACAAGGCCCCTAAGAGTATATTAAATGCATGTGAAATATATTAAGAGTGGATCAACCATATTAGGGGGCAAGGTAGTATGAAGACTGTTACCCGATGGTATCCTTTCTACACAATCATGTTTCCCTAGACATATCAACAGCGATACAGACAAAAGCTGGTTTTCTAAAGCCTAACATGCATATTCATCACAAGAAGCAACACCACTAAGATCTAAATTATAGGTTTCATACAATCATAAATGAACACAATAGAAGGTTTAGCCAAGCATATTAAATATAAAGCAAGAACAATAAATAATCACACAACAAGACATATTGAATGATTAAGATAGTCTTACTTGATTAAAACATGAATTGAAGGAGTTACAATAGGGTTTTGAAGAGGCCTAAAAATTTCGTCCCTTCATTTACTCTAAAAGTTACACTCTTTAAAACTCTAAAAACCATTGTATATATAGATAAATCCTGCCGGACGGCGTCACAGTTGGATTTTTAAACGTACCCTTAGAGGTCGTTCTTTGTATCTTATGTGATGTATATTATGACGTCACGCCTCTGGACACGTGTTTCCGACTAGGCCCCGTTTGGGGGTGTGACAGACGGCTTCGTGTAGAGTTGGTGACGCCGTCTCCAGGCTCTATGAGCACAAATCTTCAAGAGTCTTGGTGTTGGTTCGTAGTCTTGTCCGTTTCTTCTCCAGATGAGCCCAAGTCACGTGTATTTCCTCCAAATGCATTCTAAATGCTAAATACCTGAAAAGGAACGATTAAGTACCTATTTTGGGCATAATTGCACGATATATGGGGTTAAATGACCCCGAAAAAAATGTATAAAATAACACCTCATCAGGCGCGTATCAAATAGGATATCGAAGGTGACGAGAACTCCAAATTTTTTCACGGGCTGATAAAGCAAAAAAGGAGAGCTCAAATGATTCACAGTATCATGAAAGAAGGTGTTTGGATTTCGGATCCTTCTCAAATTAAGGAAGAGTTTCTCAACTTTTTTAAAGAAAAGTTCAAAACCCATGATTCGAATGTGGATTTCCCTCATTTTGCTATCTCTTTTGGATTATGTGCTCTTGACCGTGATAGCTTGGAGACTCCTATTTCTTTAGATGAAGTTAAGAATGCGGTCTGGGATTGTGGTACTTCCAAGGCCCCCGGCCCCGATGGGTTCTCTTTCGCTTTTGTGAAGAAATATTGGAATGATATTAAAGTTTACATTTTAGAGTATGTCAATTTTTTTCTTGATACTGGTTCGTTGCCCCATGGATCTAATTCTTCTTTCTTCACTCTCATTCCAAAGGTTAGCAATCCTATTTTCATTAAAGATTTTTGTCCCATTTCTCTCATAGGCGTTCATTACAAAATCATAGCTAAAATTCTAGCTATAGGCTAGCTAAGGTGATTGATAAGATTGTTAGTCACGAGCAATCGGCCTTCATAGCTGGTTGTCAAATTCTTGATGATCCTCTTATTCTTAGTGACATTGTCAAATGGTTCAAAAAAAAAAGAAAAAGTTATTAATTTTCAAGGTTGATTTTGAGAAAGCTTTTGACTCGGTGAGCTAGAAATATTTAGATTTTGTTCTTTTTAATCTTGGATTTGAATCTAAATGGCGTTCTTGGATTAGAGCTTGTCTATCTTCATCCCGGGCTTCGGTTCTAGTCAATGGTAGTCCTACCTCAGAATATTCTATCAAACGTGGCCTCAGGTAAGCAGATCCACTTTCGCCGTTTCTTTTTATTCTTGTTATGGAGGGGTTGCATAACACTCTCTCTACCGCGGTTAGCTCGGTACCTATAAGAGGCATCAAATTCGGCTCTCCTGAGTTGACTATATCTCATTTATTTTATATCGACGACGTGATTATCACTACCAAATGGAATGCTAATGATTTAGACAATATCATGCGTGTTTTACAGGTCTTCTACTTAGCATCAGGTTTAAAAATTAACATTCAGAAATCTAATGTTTATGGCCTTGGGGTTTCGGATGTCGATGTCTCTTCCATGGCCAGTAATTCTGGATGCGCTTCAGGATCCTTTCCTTTTACTTATATTGGGTTACCCATTGGTTCTAATATGAGTTTGACATCGAGTTGGCAGGTTTTATTGGACTGTTTCAATCGAAGTTATCTTCGTGGAAGGCTAATCTCCTTTTTATAGGGGCCCATTACACCTTAATAAAAGATGTTCTTGGTAGCCTCGGTATCTATTACTTCTCGATCTTCAAGGTCCCTCAATCTATTCTAAATTCCTTGGAAAGATCCCGAGCAATGGTTTTTTTGAGGAGGTTCTCACGAAGCTAGAAAACTAGCTTGGATTAAATGGAAAAATGTCTCATCTTCTTATGATAATGGCGCTTTAAACATTGGTAGTCTTAAAGCTTTTAACCTCGCCCTTCTCTAAAAGTGGTGTTGGAGGTTGTTATCGCACAAGAACGCGTTGTGGGTTAAAGTTATCAAAGCTATACATGGTTAGGAATGTGACTTTGATAACAATGGTTGCATCTATAATGGTAGTTCCTCTAATTTTCTACACTTGAATAACATTATTCCTAATAGTTCCTTTCGTTTCCAAGCAGGTTGTGGCACGCGTATCCATTTCTGAAAAAGATACTTGGGTAGGGGATTCTCCTTTTTATATTAGATATAATAGGCTATACCGATTAGAGCGTGAGAAAGATTGTCTTATTATTGACCGCATTAATAATGGCCAATGGCGTTGGAATTGGTCGAGGTCTAACATTTGAGCTCGAAATTCTGCTGACTTACTCGAGATGCTTTTTGAAATTAGTTCTACAGAAATTAACGAAGTTGAAGATACTTGTGTATGGTCATTGGGAAATGATAGAACTTTTTCTGTAAAGGACGCTCGATGCATTATTGATTCGAAGATTCTCCCTTTTTTAGCTCCATCGACAGTTTGGGACAAAAACATTCCTCGAAAGGTCAATATTTTTATTTGGAGACCATATTGGATCGCTTGCCTCATAAGTTGAATCTTTCTTCCCGCGGTATTGATATTCAGGCGATCTCTTGTCCCTCTTGCAATAGTAAAGTGGAATCTTCAAATCATACTTTCTTTGAGTGTAATATTGCCAAGGACATTTGGATGCTTGTTCGTAATGGTGTGATATTTCTTTTCCTCTTTTTACTTCGTATGAGCATTAGAAAGGTTGGTTTTCTTCGTGGCAGGTGGTTAAAGAGAAGTCTCGGCGCTTATCAGTTTTTTTTCTTCTTCTCTTTGGTGGCTTTGGAGGTATCGCAACAGTGTTACTTTTCGTTCACACCCGATGAGGAAGAGTGACATTTTCGACAACATTCGTATTTTCTCGTATTCTTGGCTTCATCATAGGGATCACATGATCTACAATTTGATTGACTGGCTTAAATCCCATATGCTTCTCTCGAGTAATGATTTAGGACGACGTTTGTTTTGTTTTTTATCCTTTCGTGTTCCCCGAAGCTTGTTTGGGGTTGCTTCAAAAACGCTCCAGAGTGAAAACCGATGGCTCGGCCTCCGTGAGCGGGGATTTTTCTTTTGTCCTGTTCAGTCAAGAGTTTTTTCATCATTTTTGTAGCCCTCACAGTTAAAGCCTCGAGAAGATGCTAGTCTAGGTTTTTTGCTTATTTCTAATATTGTATTTGTACTCTCATGGCTTCTAGCACTTTGCTAGTAGTCTTTTATTTATATATTTGTCTTTTGCCGTTAAAAAAAATGAAAGACGTACATCTACACTAGATGTTTAAATACTTACATGTGAAGACCTTGTATTCATGCCTATATAAGATAATGTTCATCAAGAATAAATGACTACTTATTCTAATTATTGAATATTTAAGATGAGCATTTACGTTGCCATGTTGAACTAGCAATACTCTTTGATTTCATTATTTCAATTATGGATGTTTGAAGTTCATTTACAAACTCTAACTAAGGTTTAAGTTTCTATGTCAAAGAAGATACTATTGTGATTCAGTTAAGGGTGTATTCCGCAGCACACTCTGTATTTCTTTTGGTTCATTTCTAATAAGGAATTAAACACAAAAAAGTAGTAATTGTTTGTCATCATGTTTTCTTTACAAACAAGTTGATTCATCTTTGTAGATAGTTTCTTATACTTTACAGTTCCATTAACAAACAAGGGTCCAACATAACTTTATAAACCCTCTTAATAAGCTTGAAAATACACTTGCTGAATGGGCAAATGTATAAACTAAGATGATGTTTGTTCAGGTTACCCGCGAAAAACATGAACCGAGAAGCGGACTGAAAAAAGTAAGACCTAATCGGACTGAATACCGGATATGAGAAAAACATGAACCGAGAAGCGGACTGAAAAAGGTCTAGTTCAGTCGGTTCGGTTTCTTGACTAGGTTCGGTACACGATCTACTATGCTCAACCCTATTTATCAAGTATCAACGTTTAAACTAGGTTGTTTATTATTGACAAAGATTATTTAATGTTGGTCTCTCATAGGGGTGGTAATTTTTGACCCGACACGAAACCCGACCTGAAACCGACGCGAAAATTAACAGGTTCAGGTTAAGACTAAATAGTTTTGAGTCAGGTTTGGGTCGACCCATCTAACCCGTTTATTAAACAGGTCAGGTTCGGGTTGTGAATAAATTAAACGGGTCGAACCGCCAACCCGTTTACGTTTTGTTTCTTAAATTAAAAATTATTTATATTTTATTATACGGGTTAAATGGGTTATAGTGGTCGACCCACAAACCCGTTTAACACGTGTAATGTGCCAACTTTTTATATATAAAATGGGTTAAACCCGAAACCCATTTAACTTGTTCAACCCGTGTAACCTATTTAACCCGCCAACCCAAGTATATATATGGGTTAAATGGGTCAGGTTCGGGTTATGTGTAAACATGTTAGGGTTAACATAGCTTACCCGATTATTTAAACGGGTCAGGTTCGGGTTAGAGTTTTCTGACCCGACAACCTGTCAACCTGAGCCCGACCTGAATTACCACTCTTAGTCTCTCATGTTTGGTCAAGTTGAACGAAAAAAATAAAAATAAAAAAACACTAGCGTCATTTTTAAGTAAAATACGAGACCAATTAATTTCTTGCATCTCACAACATATTGACATATTTTTTTTGAGAGAGTTAAAACGAGGGAATCTCTTTCCGTTTGTTATTCATTTAGAAAGAAACAAAATTGTTTGTTAGTTTCTCAAGTAAAATTTAGGAGGTGTTTGTTTAAGCTTATATGTGGCTTATGAGCGTTTATGTTTTTCGGCTTGTATTTTAGAAGCTTAAATTTTTTGGCTTATTTTAAAATTTACAAGCTTATATAAAGTTATATAAGCTTAAATATCAAAATAAGCAAGAAAACGAAAATTGAGATTTGTAAAATATGAGCCGAAATTAAATAAACTTGTATGCGTGTGTAATAAAGAAGATATTAGTATAGTATATTAAGGCTAGACGGAGTGGGGGGAAACTTACCGTGTCAGTTGCAAACTCACCTGTGAGTCACCATTCCACCCATACAAACACGCGTGAGTTTTAGAGTGAATGGTGAGTCACTCGCCGTTAATGAGTGCATGACGAGTGTCTTTTTTTTATTTGGTTTGTGAGTGTGTGTCGGTATTTAGTAAGGTATAATTTATAAAAAATGAGTATTTTAATGAAAGGTGAGTTTATGGTTACCACCGCGGTTAAATAATGAGTATGAGTGAGTTGAAATGAGAGGAGAAAGAAAGCTGAGGTGGATGATGAGTTTGGTAGCACCACTCCATCCAGCCTAAAAAGCAGTATGCCCTTGAAAATTGTGAGACCAATTTTATATTAAAAAAATAACATCATTAATGGTGAGGTGAACAAGACTAAGGTCGTTATTTAACCTATTATGTAACGACCGTTAACTTTTTAAAAAAATAGGACTAGCTTTGCAACAGACCGATAACCCGGAAACTATTTCCGTAAATATTTTTATTGATAATTTACGAAAATAACCCTTGAGGTTACCGATCCGTTTCAGAGTTAGCCCCTCACGCTCCGCGAGAGGATTTGACTACCACTCCCATCCCACCCATTCAAAACCCACCAAACAAACACCCCTTATATTTTCAAGTAAAATAGGAGACGATCTCATTCCGTTTATTATTCATTTAAAAATCTTTTTTTATTTGTGTCAAGCTAAATTTAATTTAATAATATATAAAGAAAATAAACCCAAACCACAAACAGTCTATGAACATCGCAAACGTTTGCCACAATACATCCCTGAGGACGAACGATGCAAATATTTTTCCGTTATCTTCTCACGAGGGATGTATTGTGTAAAAAAACCACAGGGATGTATTTTGCAAATATATATTTTTTAATTTTTTAATTATTTTTTAATTTTTTTAATTTTTTTGTTTTTTTAATTATTATTAATAATATTATTATTATGATTATTATCGGCCAATATTTTATTTTTGTATATTATTAATAATTTTTTTTATCTGTTTGGTATGTTTTTTTCGTTTTTGTCCGTTTTTCTCCGACGTTATTATACGTTTTCGTACGTTTTCATACGCTTTCATCCGCTTTTTTATCCGTTTTTCGTTTTGTCCGTTTTTCTCCGACGTTATTATACGTTTTCATACGATTTGTCCGCTTTTGTACGCTTTCATCCTTATTGATTATCAGTTTTTATCTGTTTTTTTTACGTACGAAAACGTATAATAACGTCGGAGTAAAATGGACAGAAACGAAAAAAACGTACCAAACAGATAAAAAACAAAAAAAATTATTAAAAATATACAAAAATAAAAAACGGACGATAATAATAATAATAATCATAATAATAATATTATTAATAATAATTAAAAAAAATTAAAAAATTAAAAAAATAATAAAACAAAAAAAATTAAAAACAAAAAAAAATTTAAAAAATTAAAAAAAATATTTGCAAAATACATCCCTGTGGTTTTTTTACACAATACATCCCTCGTGAGAAGATAACGGAAAAATATTTGCATCGTTCGTCCTCATGGATGTATTGTGGCAAACGTTTGCCTAACGAATGATGTATACTGCCAATAGTTTCGGACATGGATGTATTATGTGAGAAAGTTAAAACCACATGGATGTATTTTGCATTTACTCTTCCGTTTATTATTCATTTAAAAATCTTTTTTTATTTGTGTCAAGCTAAATTTAATCTATCTATCTATATAATATATAATATCTATAACCTATATAAAACACGCTTTTGAAAAACTAATCTTGACCCAAATAATCTAGAGAATGACACGTGTATCTATCTATCTACTATCTATATAAAGGAGGGTTTGTCAAAGTTGATCTTGCCCCAAAACTTTTAAAAATAAAACATGTGGCATTATAGATTTTTGATAACCGTTGGATCAAAACACTTTAATAACCCGTTGACTTCATTCGTTTCCCCCAATTTTCTTCAATAAACCTTCCCCAATTTTTTCTTAATCATTATTATTCAATCAAAATCTCATTAAAGATAATTTGGGAATATTTGAAACTGATTATTTTAAAAACGTTTCCAAATTAAAATTTCCAACAAATTTCCATGATTATAGTCATGATTTTAATTCAGTCAAATTGTTACCTTTGATAATATCCGGAATTTACTAAATTTTGAAACCATTTTAATCCTCCTATATAAATACAGACTCGCGATACAAATATCACACATATTTATTTCTCCACGTTACATCTCCAACAATATCTTAAAACTCCCCGCCCAACGGGCGGGCCTTGAATCTAGTATATATATATATATCTACTATCTATATAAAGGAGGGTTTGTCAAAGTTGATCTTGCCCCAAAACTTTTAAAAATAAAACATGTGGCATT